>CM021105.1:311329453-311418625 GCA_007115665.2 Sequoiadendron giganteum
GCGTTTTATGAGAAATTACTTTAAAGTAGAAAAATGATAAATGCCATGTAACTAAGGATCACAAGAGCTTGTTTGGAAAGCCCATTTCTAATGATATGTTTCCAAATAAAGCTACATCATGAGAATGGATTGCCACCAAATACAATGTGACAAACAACATAGAAAGGTACATTGAGGGATCCACAAATCTAGGATCACTATACGTCTTTGCTACAATGATATAATAGAGCTTGGAACTGACATCATTCCCCAAATACTTGTGGAACAACAAGCACAAAGGAGGAATGACACATTGAGAGAGAAGAAAAACAAGCTTTTTGGGTCAACAAGAAAGAGACCTAAATGTCTCAACACTTTGCATCATCCATAAAAGGAAAACACAAGACAAAAATAAAAGACAAAGTTTACGACATATAGAAGAATGAAGATACAAATATCTAAGAATGTTATGACAAATTTGTTTCCTTTGTATCCTTGTGCCAACAAAGCAACAAGGGTCATCCAAAGAAAACTCACAAACATAAAGACACGTTAGGAAATATAGTACGAGAGATCACATCACGTGCAAGAAAACACAAATAACACATGAAACAAACATAAAGGAGTCCACACATGCAAGCCAGCCTAGAGCAGATTGTCTGCACCCCAATCTTTCTCATCATAAATGGAAGGAAGACAACTAGCTAAATGGACTACAACAAGTGTAGTACTAGGAGCATCTCTAGGTGTAACACATGGCGAGTCACTCTCATTAGAAGTATCATCACATTTTCCCCCATTTAAATTCATTTGCTTTAAAAATAAAACATTAAGCTCATTATGCACCTCTTCATCAATTTTAGCAATGCCATCTTCATCATCCAAATTGATCACAATGGGAGGTTTTATGACAATTGAATTCAAATTTTCTTGATTCACTTCTTGTTTTGTTTCCATGTCTTGTTTTGGTGAAATTCAGATTTCTTGATTTGTTTCCATGGGTGTTGGTTTATCATGTACTATTTTATTCTTTTCTTCCAATTGACAAGTAATAACACAATGTCTTTGCCTACACTCTTTAGCATTTCTATTTCTTCTTGCATGATTTTCAAGTTGTGATGGGGTAGGAGCGGTTTTATCAACCATTGGTTTATTTTCTTCCCTTAAGAGAGGAACTGAAGGAACCATCAGGGGTTGGGAAGCCATTATCTCTTTAGGTCTATATACTTGTTTTTATCTTTGGAGGAATAAAAGGAATCATTTTATTGTCTCTTGGTCTTTTATAAGAGATCGATGGAGGAACAACATCATATTTACTCTGGTTACTCAGAAGGTTCTTTGATTCAAGCATGGGTTCATCCATGATGGGCTGGGGAGAAGGAACAACCATATACCTATCATTATTAGGAACATTGCTAAGAGATATCTCTACTATGTGCTTTGCCTTGAACTTTTGGTATGACTTGAAAAAAATATCTTCATGAGGCTTTATAGGTTTCATAGGTTGAGGCCAAAAGTAATCTAATGAAAATTTCCCACAAGAAGACAAAGGATTAAACCCATTATGATGCACTGCAAATATCTCATTTTCAAAGGGGAGCTTTATGCACTTGTGAATAGCCGATGGGATGACATTATGGAGCATAACATGGGTAGACTAGCTTCACATGAAATTGGTCTAATGATGGGATGATGGAGAATGAGACATCTATTTTTTTTGGTCCAATTTTTAGAGGAAGAGTGATGGAACCTATCGTAGGGCAAGCAAAACCATTATGAGTTTTTATCCATGCTTTTGATTGTTCATATGAATCTTGATAAAGCTCTTGCATAAACACGAACTCCTCAGTGAGATCACATTGTCTATACATGTAGGATCAAAGGGTATTCCTTGTACAAGTTTTTCATTGATATGGTCAGTAATGTAGAGAGGACCATCAGACGCATGACTAAGTGCATCACCATTAGTGAAAGTGATTTAGAGTAATATGGTGGTTTGGAACTTACGAGGTTGCACATCTACAAAATCAAACATTGTTTATAGACCATCCTCATTATTATTATAATCATTATTAATGTCATTAGTTGTATCAATATTCATCTCAACATTCTTAACATCACAAGCTTGTATAAGGTTGCTTGAATGATTGGGCATTGGATTGGTAAATATTTTCAAATTTTGGTTAGGTGGGGCAATAGACTTATTCCCTTTATCATTAACACCACCCAACTGAATGTGATTAGAATCAACAAGGTCTTGAACTTGATGTTTAAGACTCATGCATTGTTTTGTATCATGTCCATTTGTGCGGTGGTAAATTGAAAGAAGGAACTTGGATCAAAACTTGGAGGTACAAGTTTGGTTGTATTTGTAGGTCTAATCAGAGGCAAGCAGATTAGGTTCTTACTTAAAAGTTGCAACATGATCGAATGGAGGGAATCGAGTAGTGGGGTAAATTGTCTATCTCTTTCTCTAAATTGGCATGGGGTTGAACTTATGGAAAAAACTTGAGGCTCAACATGATTAGTTGTTTGGGATGGATTTATTTTTATGAAGTTCTTGTTTTTCTTCTTGAATGGTTGGTAGTTGTTATGGGGTATGGATTCAGATTTCTTAGAATGAGTTGATGAAGATGCCTCTTCATACTTGCTAATCAAATTATGACAATCACGAAGCGCCATGCACAAATGTATAAAGGATGGTAATTTCACTAATAGGACCCTGTCTCTTATGTCGGTTTGTAAGTTGTCAATGAACATTCTTTGGATATCTGCATCAGGAAGAGTTAGATTAACTTGTGATAATATTAACTGATAGC
The DNA here is from genome assembly GCA_007115665.2 of Sequoiadendron giganteum. Lineage (NCBI taxonomy): Eukaryota > Viridiplantae > Streptophyta > Pinopsida > Cupressales > Cupressaceae > Sequoiadendron > Sequoiadendron giganteum. The sequence goes on from CM021105.1 coordinate 311,332,252, forward strand.
AACTTATGAAATCTGTAAAATTTTCACCTTACCTTTGTTTGCATCACATTATATTAGTTATGTTGATCTTAGGACTAATGTTGAATTGAAAATTATTGAGGAAAGCATCAACAAGCTCATTAAATGATTGGATTGAGTTATTAGGTAATGAACAAAACCATTCCAAGGCCATATCTTTCAATGACCTGGGGAAAAGTTTAGCTAGGAGCTTATCCTATAAAATAAAGTCACTACACATGGTAGTGATCCTAATATGTGATTTCTAGGGTTCCCTTTACCATTATACTTTTGAAATCATGGTATCTCTATGGTTTGTGGCATTTTTTCTTTCAATATTTCAAGTGACAATGGGATCCTTTTGATATATTGTGATGGTTTTCCATTTTTATTTTGGTTCATTCTTGAGATTTGTTATTGAAGTGATGTCATATTTTTAAAGAGCTGGTTTATGATGAAATCATTTCTTGACATGTTTTGGGAATGAGGTGAATATGGTGGAAGTGTGTACATATTAGGTGGATCGCTATGTTGCAAATTTATGAGTGGGTATGGAACTTGAGGTGTGACATGTGAAGATCCAAATGTAGTGTAGGAAATTGTATACCTTTACAATAATTTCACAACATGTTTGGGTCCCTTAATTTATTGGACCTAATTAAGCTTCTAATTTACCATATTAATCATTCCAAAGTCTTATTATTCTTGTTTTTCGAAAGGGAAATCGACATTTAATTAATGCAATTAATAATTTGATCACCTTGCACTTGTTGGCTTTTGGAATCTAAATTTCAGGAAATTAGATAAACACCTATAAATGCCTAGTCTTTTTATCAATTCAAAACTAACACACTTTTTGAAGACTTTACAAGAGAAAATATTATTGTCAAGAGCATTCAAGAGTGGATTTATTAGTCATTTGTTGCAAAATTCACGGTCTTAGCGTCATGCTCAAGCTTATATGTGTTCATGTCATATTTTGAAGGCTAACATGCATTGTTGATCCTAAAGCATCCAAGCATTTTCAAGTGTCCAAATCCATCAAGAAAAGCAAGATCAGATTCCTTGGAGTGATGTGTTTGTCTTCAGTCCTCTAAGAGAAGCCATTGAAGGTTTGGTGATTTGTAACAAGCAAGTGTTCATTCATCATTTCCTTCTCCATTCTCATTATCTTTGTATCAAGGTTTAATTACCCAACTTGGCATTTGACTAAGGAAAACCCTCATCCAAACAAAACATTTTTTCCCTCTCTTTGTATGTTTAGATTATAGGTTGAAGAAGGATTGAAAATCTTGAAGAGAAATTTTGCACTCTTGCATTTGTTGTCATCATTGTTGTCAAGCCACGAAAACTAGGTTGCAAACTTTATTTTTGACTTTTTGATAGTGAAACCTATGCAAAATAGAAGCTAAGATCCTACCTCTAAAGACTACCAAAAGTGTTTTCAAAAGCCCTAACATAAACCCAGTGGCCCTAGGGTGAACCTATCCTTCATTAGAGCTCAAAACCAACTTTTGGTGATTCGTACATGTGTCCTAACCCTTCTTAGATCTTCCTGCAAATTGTGATTTCAATTTTTGTACTTTCAAATATTTGCATTTCATGTTTTAGGTCTTCTCATTCACTTAGTTTGAGCATTAAAAATAATTTTAACATCTAGGTCCAATTGACTCACCATTAAGTTTGAAAGTCAATCTTTACACCTTTTGATCTCTTTACTAATGAAATTCCCTTAAGGAAAGACACACATAAAGAGAACACCCCCTTAACATTAAGGAACCCCTTTCCCCACATTTCACCAAAACCATAAGGATTTCTAGTGGAAAAAACTATTGTTGAAGTTATACCAATGCTTGGTTGTATTGTTGAAGAAATAGTTGGATTTGTGTTTGTAGGAATAGAGGCTATAGTTGTAGGGAGGGGTAATTATCTTCCTCCTTGAATTTGAGTGTATCCCAACACTTGAGCATAACTAGCCATTGTTGGCACATTATCATCAACTATATGGGCTAGGCTACACACAACCTCTAATCCATGATCATCATTAATCAATTTCCTCATGTTGTCAATTATAGGAACTGCTATATCGGCAAATTATTTAGTACTCACAAAGTCTTGAAGTTTTTCTAAGTCTCTATCCATTTTTTTCAATTTGTCTTCAGGAACATGGGCAACCATAGTCTCAACATCTGTAAAGATAGGTGTTTGAATAGTTGTCATTGGTATGGTAGCATCAGGAATAGAGTTCAATATGGGTTGAGTATTGAAAACACTTGTCATGAAAGAGTTAGAAGACTCATGATCCACATCGGGTGTAAAGCCAACGTGGGATGCTATAAGTTTAGAACTATGTCTCACTGAAGTATTGGCAATAGGACACCAGGTCATGAAACTCATACAAGTTCCAAAACACTTAAATGTACCCAAAATGAACACTAAATTGATAAATAGACACACAAAAAATAGCCAAAAAAAGGAATCAAAAAATAGGAAACATAGTAACAGGGATCTCAGAGAAATTTTGTTTGGCCAAGACAAGTAGGATAGGGTCACCCAAGGGCATCTGAGTTCTGGTCAAGGGTTCTGTAAACTCAAAATTTGACTGTGTACTACACTATTTAAGAATGCTGATTCTACTTGCAAATAGTTGTAATAGTAAATAAATTTCCAGGAATTTGCTTAATGTATCCCAATTTTAATGCAAGTATGCAAGAATTTTGAAGATGTTTAAGCAAGTTTGAATGCAACTTTAAAATCCGAGATGTAATAATTGATTGATTACAAGATGCAAAGACCGTAAAATGATGATTTTTGATGTAAATTTTTGAACACAAACAATCCACTTTCTTTCACCAAATGAACTAGATGCAAAATGCTTTAGAATATGTAGTTATGAATTTCAAACAAAGATCTGCAAGTACAGACAAACTGAGCAAACATAAATAGACAAGTGTGAAAAAGATTGTTGATGCACCTATACAAGGATAGAGTTGCCCAAGGGTGAATATGTCCTTGTTCAGGGTTTTAAAAATTGAAAAAACTAAATTTCTATTTTTTTTGTTTAAAATTAATGTTCATATCTGCAAACAAGTTTGATAGTGACTATTTTTCTAGAATTTTCTAATGTAATGCAAATGTAAATGTATGACAATTTTAAAATAAAATGACACTTTTTTAAAATATAAATTTGAAATAAAAATCTAATCTAAATGACTGAAACATACCCTAATGCAAGCTATGATGCAATATGGATACAATACTTTTAGATTTTTATGAATTTTATGATGTAAATATGAAACCCTAAATGAGAAATGAGAGACAAAATAATGCAAAACCTTGATCTAGGGTTTGAAAGACTACCAAATCAGAAAGCTATGATGTTAAGAAGTCAGGTTCACCAAAATGTAAGGTAGAAAAAGGTGAACCCCTTTATGTTTAGTGTGTAAACCTAGGGTTGATTTTAGGTACTATCAACCATAAAGGTGAGCCAACCAAACCCAAATCTACACTCTTAGGGTCTTAAAGATGTAGACACATAAAAATGACTTGGGCCTGTGACCACCATATTACCACCTTTCGTCATAACATGATTATAATTTTGTAATTATGTTTCTAACCCACATTCAACTATTAATTAAATAATTTATAATTATTTAATTAATTCACGATCTTTCATTCTTCATGATTATTAAATAAATAAATCTTATTTATTTATTTAATGTGTCACTAATTATCAAAGTCGTCTCATAATTAAATAAAGTCTCATTTATTTAACTAATCCTTATCATTAATATCCTCCTGATTATTAAATAAATATATTTTAAATATATTGATTTAATATGTCACTAATTCCTAAAAATCTTCTCTTAATTAAATAGATTCATTAATTTATTTAATTAATTAACTACTTCTTCTAAATCAAATAATTATTCTTAATTATTTAATTGTTGTGTGTGACACTTTGTTATTTTTAAAATAAAACAAATCATTTAAAAATGTCTCACGTAGTTAATAGATTCTTCTTTTAGTAATTAATTGCAAAAATCAATTACTTATTATCTCACAAAATCCATATTTTGAATTAATTTAATTCAAAATGGAAAGATTCTTCTACAAATCAAGTAATTTCTAAAATTACTGATTTTCTAAAATCCCACCTTCTTATCTTCTGATTTTTACTAATTTCATCTCAACTGTCACATTTAGTCTTGATTTAATTTATTTAATTAAATCTTATTCACACATTTGGGCATTTTGCCCTAACCCTAATTGAGAGTTGCCATTTTGAATCTTAACCATTGATTCTAGGGCATTTTCTCAATCTCTCATCTCATTCGTCCGTTCAAGATGACATTTCCTATAAAATGACAATCTTGATCTCATTTTTGGCATCTCATATAATTTTGGTAGTATGATTATTGTCATCTCTTACTATCATCTTTAGGCTTATTTAATAACTTGCATATTAGGATTGAATTCTAGTTTGCATATAGTTTATTTTATAAATCCTTCAAAGGCTTTGTTAAGACTAGGCATATAGAGTTTGCTCACACACAATCTGAGGGCATCCATTATCACATCAAAATCTTGAGGAGGTACAATAGAAATGAGCCATGGAGCATAGGAATGGGTGAGATCTTTCTAGTTTCTTGCATTTCTTTACATTTCTCCTTTGCATTCAATTGTTTGATGTTTTTATTAACATGCAGGTGTTACTAATCCTTTGTTGATCTTGCAGAAAAATAACATCATTACATTGGTGAACCTGACAATCTAACACGTTTTTGCAGGTTCTCGTATGACCTCAGATTTTATTTTGTAGGTACAGGAGTACGAAACGACACAACCGTAGGCCTATGCGACGCAAGTGCTCTATCGCACTGCATTTGCGATCGCGAACGATGCATACGCTCTGTCGCAATGCATACGAGAGCTCGAAGGACACATTTGATAGACCTCACACCACATCCACTCTGACGAGCCGCAAATGACTGGTTGTATTCTATTTTAATTTTTGTTATCTGGATCTGACGCAACCACGGCTAGTTACTATTTTTGATGGGATTAAAATGAACCAACCCTAGGATAGACATTAAATTCAGAATTTATCAATCGTAGGATAGAAAATTTAATTTGGAATTCATCAATCCTAGGGTAGTCACCAAATCTTTAATTTTTTGCTTGGTTAAAATGAACCCCATGCTTGTGGTGAAGCAACATCTTCACTTAGTGTAGAAATTTTTTATTTTGGGTTTAAAATTGAACAACTTGTCTACTGTGCTTGATTGGGTAATAGGTATATGCTCTCCCTTTTACTGGGTGACCAAAAAATCAGACTTACCCATTTTATATTTATGCATTTTATGCTTTCTTAAATCCTTTAGAAGGCTTGCCATAGTGGGAAAAAGTACTCACCCTACGGGAACGACCTAAGTGGGAACAACCAAAGCCAAGTTTTCCAACCCACTATAATCAAAAGTGAATTCAGAGAAAGTCCGCAACTCGACGGCAGTGTGCAAGATAACCATCCCCAAAACCTTTGTTCTAAAGGTTGGGAGGTCTCCTGAGGGAGTTTATCATTTTCCACGCTGAACGAAAACCTTGACTGAGAACCATAGTGTAGAAGCCAGCCGTGTCAATAACTAGACATTGTTTGAATCACGCTGCAAGGGGAGGGAAGAGTCTTCCCCCAAGACACTCACCATATAATCGCCACAGATTGTTTGCTCAGGGGATTCGATATCCACTTCCGTCACCTTGAGTATGCACCTAGAAAAGACAAAAACATGGGCGCCCTCTAGGGGGGTGACATGGCTGTGTGAGTCGACGCGATTTTAAGTTGTGGGTTGTGATTGTTATAATGACCCTTTGACTATTAAGAGCGAGTCTGCTTGAAATGTCTTTTGTTCAAATACCAGTGAAAACAAAAAAGGATCATGCTTGATCCTTGAAGATACACTCAACGTTTTTAGTTTCCAGGTGTTTGCCCACTATTTTCAAATAAACTTCAACAAACTGAACATCAACAATCTGGATCAAAAACTTGTCAAATCTGCAAAGCTGTTGTCCAAAAATTTGTTGCATGCGACGCAATCGCTTTGTCAACCCGCAATCACCATCTTTTGAGCCGCAATCGCTCTGATGGGTCGCATTTGAAGCATCCTGAGCCGCATTCGCTCTGATGAGCCGCAACTGAAACACACAGAGCCGCATTTTTCAGTATCAAACCTCATTCGCCAAACTGGGTCGCAATTGACACTTTTTGAACCACATTCACCTCTGTGAGCCGCATTCGATCTGTCATACTGCATTTGCTGCGACGCATTTGCGAAAAAATTCAAATCACCTTCCCACTGTCAAAACTGAAAGTCCACAACTTGTCTTAAACTCAATCAAGTCTTTCTTTACTGTTACTGTTCAACCCAGACTTTGAATTGCTCAACTTTCATCAAACATTGCATTATAGGAACCATTTTAGGCTCACAATAGGTTTCCATTGGCTTTCCATTTAGTTGCATTGGTAGCTTCACCATCCTTTTAGACACTTACTTATGTAGATTTTAGGAGTTGACTCTTACCATTCATTGTCAAAACCTTGCATTCAATATTAGGTTATCATTGGACCCAATTACCCTTTGTCATTTGTCAAAACTTTTGTGAATTATTTCCCACTCAATAGTCTAGTGTGGAAACGTCACTTTTTCCTCTTTATAGTCCTTTTATGGTCCATTGGTCTTCCAAACTTGAATCATTGCAAAAACTTTGTTTGCTCAAGTTGTCCTCCTTAGATCACTCAATAGTAAGTACATCGTAGGCTCCTTTAGTTGCATATCATTTAGCATCTCCATTTTAGTATCACACCATTTGCATCCACAAGTCTTTAACCTCATTTTGGTCTAACTTGCACTTCATAGCATTCCTTAAAAATCCAAAGAAACCAAAAACATAGTATCATACTTAGATCATTCTCTCCATCATCCCAAGTTGAGCAAAACCTTGTATGGTTGAGCAATTTATTAAATATCAGTCCTATGATGGCCCTCCTCCGTCCCATGGAGGTGAACTGCGAGGTAACTGTGACTGATCCATCAAGCGAAATGTGACCTGAATAGGTGTCCTGTCCTATGTCTCACTTTGAGATCCCGTAGGATCAGTAACAGGAGGTTGGCTTTGCTCTGCCTGGTGTCCTAATGACACTGACCGATGACCATGCTATGATCTATGGCTATGACCTGAGGAATGCCTATGAGAGCTATGTGACCTATGGCTTGATGAATGACCTGATGCAGTAGACCCCCCAACACTGGTATGACTACTACTATGTGATTTGCTGCTATTGTGTGTCCGACTGCCACTGCGTGTCCTACTATAGTTTTGGGACAATCCTGGATCCTGTCTCTTTGGAGGAACCACCTACTCATACAGTAACCTATACCGCTGCCTGCTCTCTACCATCCTAGCCATGTCTCCTATCAGTCCAGAGCACAACTCTGCAAACTCTATCACCCACCGATCTGACTCCTGCCATCAGAGGACAACTTGATCTCTCTCCACTTGGGTAACCTCTAACTTCGCTACCAAGGCCTTGTTCTGAGACAAGGTCGCATCAAGTCTACTCTACAAATCCGTGATCCGTTGATCAATAGTGGCATCAACAGGAAAAATGGGTGATTTGTCACCCTCCTCATCATCGACAATCATCCTCTCCCGCAATCTTTGGTCTATCTCATCCTCCTCCTCCTCCTCGTCTCTCTCCTCCCTCCTCCTCCTGGCGCCCTTGCCATCTCCTCCACCTCCTCTGTCTCCACCACCTCCCCCACCTCCTCTATCTCCCCATATCTACTCCCGACACCTCTACCATCTCTGCCTCCATCCCTGCCACCCCGGCCTCTCCTTTGTACCCGATGGATAACTGATCTACGATCAATAGGCGGTGGACCATCTCGATCTGTCAATGGGATGGGCTGACGAATCTGCCACCAGGCATCGAACTGGAAAAATGTCCCTGGATCTACTGGACCCCCCCTCCACACCCACTGAACTGCAACTAGGCCATCTACCTACTGCTCAACCATTGTCACTGATATGGGCAACCCCCACATGGTCTCTCTGGAAGACCGTGCATACTCTGCAGTGCCTACTGGCACATCTTGCTGCTCTCCAAATTGTTGTAGTACCCATTGGGGTAGGTACATCTCAATAATCCGCTGGGTCTGTACTGTGCAGCTAATCAAATATCGAAACTTTTTGTAAAAAGATAAGTGGCCATCCTCATCAGGCCACTGACAACAATCTCTATAAGGCCTCTAGACAAAACTGATCATCGTATCAATCCGATGACGCCAGTACCCGATATCTCCCACACGAGTTTGGCTAACTGAACCTGCATACAGGTAGATGTATGACATCCCATGACCTAACTGCTGCATTTGTACTAGTGGTTGAAAGACGGGAATGCACTCCCATACCTAGATCATCAGAAGGGTAGTCCCATAGCTGATACTATGGCCCTGATGGTAGACGACGTCATGCAGCTGATGATAAAGCATGGCCAGCAAACAAGGCCCCCAGGCAAAAACTATCCTCTGTGCTTGCATACGAACCAGTACATCCCCCCATCCAATGGGAAATCCATGACCACAATGATCTGGAATCAGTAATCCAGCAATCAGTGTCATCAACATGGCATCCCACCTGGGAGACCGGTTTGCTACAACATCCCAACCGATCTCATAACCATCCATACCCAACTAGGCACCATCCACATCCTTATACATATCTGATATGGCCTGTCACCCTCGATGGAGATCATAGATAACTCTCTCTCTGCTAATTGGAATGCGGGGAATGTGGTAGACGTCCTCCAAGGTCACTATTGCCTCTCCAAGAGGTAGGTGAAAGGAGCAGGTCTCTTAATGCCACCTCTCACAAAGCGCTGTTAGCAAACCCTTGTTTGCCTGAATAATGGGCATATAGGTGATATGATACAGACCTAGTGCCATCAGTTGCTATCTCTGTCTATCACTCAAGCGATCTCTAAAGGCGTATGTCGTCGGCTTGAACTCTCGGGTGTAAATCGACACAAGCCGACTTTGTACAAGCAAGGCCAAGGATTAGCACATATTGGGCAACATTAATAAAAGGTTATTACTACTGACAAGTCAAGGGTACATCCAAACTAATCTTGACACAGGGTTAACAAAAGTCAACTCTGGTCAACAATAATTGCATCGCGTTGACCACAAATGCGATACAGTTATCCAATTGTGGCTCTGCGCATGACAATTGCGTCGCAATATGTCAAATGTGTCGTTCTATCTGGAAATTGCATGACCTAACAACAAATGCGTCATTCTATCTGGTGATTGCGCAACCTAACAACGAATGCGTCGCTTGGCATGACAATTGCGTTGCGATCTGGAAGATGCGTCGTTTGGCCTAGCAATTGCGTCGCAAAATGGCATATGCATCGCAAAACCCTCACTTGTGTCGCAACCTGGTGATTGCATTATTTTCCCTTGTGGATGTGCAAGCATACAACAAACCCTAACCTACCCGTCGCACTTGTGTCGCGACGCAAGAAAATGTGTCGAACGCAAAGGCGTTTGCGGTTTACGCGACATCATTTGCGTTGCAACGCATGTGATTACCCCCTCCTAAACCCTAATAAATGCATTAAATTCAAAATTTGACAAGGAGGATGGGGTACTTACCCGTGCCTCTGCGCCCTTGGGTCGTCGGAATGTCCACACGCGGTATCCACGGTGGGTAGTCACTGGAATCACCATCGTTTCTCTGAGCTCTGATTTCTAAAATTTCTATATGACAAATGAGCAAATGCCACTTGGATTGACCTTTTCAACCTATCTATAGGCTGAAAATTAGGGTTTTGACCTAGTAGGTTGTAGTGGAGGCTCATTTGACCACCTTTGACTGATATTTTGGCTAATTCAATGTCCTCTATTTATGAATCAGATCGTGCCATCACTTTTCTGGTCATTAATTGAATTAGTCGAGATATTTTCCAAATTTTTCTGACCCCAGGTCAAAATTCAAAAATTTTCCCGAGGGGCATAGGCACTCCGTACCTTTGCTGGGGCATATTTTGGACTTGTTTTCTTTGCCATAACGCGATAGACTGCATTATGACAAAGAGGGGCAAATGTAGACACATAAAATGACTTGGGCCTACGACCACCATATTACCACCTTTCGTCATAACATGATTATAATTTTGTAATTATGTTTCTAACCCACATTCAACTATTAATTAAATAATTTATAATTATTTAATTAATTCATGATCTTTCATTCTTCATTATTATTAAATAAATAGATCTTATTTATTTATTTAATGTGTCACTAATTATCAAAGTCGTCTCATAATTAAATAAAGTCTCATTTATTTAATTAATCCTTATCATTAATATCCTCCTGATTATTAAATAAATATATTTTAAATATATTGATTTAATATGTCACTAATTCCTAGAAATCCTCTCTTAATTAAATAGATTCATTAATTTATTTAATTAATTAATTACTTCTTCTAAATTAAATAATTATTCTTAATTATTTAATTGTTGTTTGTGTCACTTTGTTATTTTTAAAATAAAACAAATCATTTAAAAATGTCTCACATAGTTAACAGATTCTTCTTTTAGTAATTAATTGCAAAAAACAATTACTTATTATCTCACAAAATCCATATTTTGAATTAATTTAATTCAAAATGGAAAGATTCTTCCACAAATCAAGTAATTTCTAAAATTATTGATTTTCTAAAATTCCACCTTCTTATCTTCTGATTTTTACTAATTTCATCTCAACTGTCACATTTAGTCTTGATTTAATTTATTTAATTAAATCTTATTCACACATTTGGGCATTTTGCCCTAACCCTAATTGAGAGTTGTCATTTTGAATCTCAACCATTGATTCTAGGGAATTTTCTCAATCTCTCATCTCATCCATCCGTTCAAGATGACATTTTCTATAAAATGACAATCTTGATCTCATTTTTGGCATCTCATATAATTTTGGTAATCTGATTATTGTCATTTCTTACTATCATCTTTAGGCTTATTTAATAACTTGCATATTAGGATTGAATTCTACTTTGCATATAGTTTATTTTATAAATCCTTCAAAGGCTTTGTTAAGACTAGGCATATAGAGTTTGCTCACACACAACCTAAGGGCATCCATTATCACATCAAAATCTTGAGGAGGTACAATAGAAATGAGCCATGAAGCATAGGAATGGGTGAGATCTTTCTAGTTTCTTGCATTTCTTTACATTTATCCTTTGCATTCGATTGTTTGATGTTTTTATTAGCCTGCAGGTTGTAGTGTTCTTTAATCAACTCAATAACTAGGAACATGAATTCCTCTACTCAGGGATTGAGCATCACAACCAACAGTCATAACTTGCTAAAGAACCTCATTTAATCATCAACCCAGGGATGTAAACTTGAAATGGGTCAGCACAATATATGCACTAATCACCTTTCCAAACATACATTATTTCCTAAGATGCTTTATACTGGAAACAACTTTACTGGATAACTTGCTTGGAAATGAAAACTAAAAGATAAAACTATTCTGCATCTAGTGGCTGCAAGAACAGTTGACATCTCTGTGTTTCTGCCAGTTGCAGGAATAGTCACATTAACCTCTATGAAAGGAAGTGCAGCTATTCTAACTTGCAGAATGAAAGTATGGACAGTTCCCTAAGTGGGCCCCCTTAGGTAATGCCAAAAGTAGACAACAGATTAGGCGAAAAACTCCATAAGCTTTATTGATTCAAAGTAGACAAGTACATAGCACAATCTCTTGATTGTATTTCTGAAACTGAAAATGTGTTACAACAACAATCTTCCAGCCCATTCTCTGAAGGAGAATGGGCTATTTATTGAAAACTGAATCTAACTACTAACCAACCTTCCCTTATAAAACGAGATGTATTTATTACATTTAACTAACTTAAGTAAAGAGGTGAATGGAAATGCAAGAACTAAGTCAAATCGGTTCATCAATCTTAAAGTGCCACCACCCTGGATTCATGCGCCACCAAGATGCCTGTTCTAGATTTCTGGAACACTCTCCCAGCATGGCGGATGAGTTGAAACTATCTCCCTATCTTTTGCTGTTGAACCAGTCTTCATTGATTTGGTCTTCTATCCTTCAAGTGGGAATTGAATTCCTTCCTCTAATCGTGGTACCTGCAAAATATCTCGCCAGCTATTCCTGAGGCAGAAGGTTAGCTCAACACGTTCAACCTTTAAGACAATCCTTTACTTCATTTATACATTCATTAAGTATTAAACTAAGGCAAACATTATTTCAGACATGGCTGCAGGAATTTTTGGTATTGGAGGCTACAAGAGGGTTTTATGATCACACAAAGCCGTAAAGTATCCATCAAACTAATAAAACATTTAAAAGTAATAATCATGGAAATTTTATCATAATATACTTATCATATTAAGCATAAAAATGTCTATGTCTTGTTCCATAATCAGACTAAATGTTTGTTTTAGCATAATAAAAGCTGAAAAATATTTGTAAAAGTATGATCAAAATGTGCGAAAGACTTGGCTCATCATTCCCCTCAACCATCTACTTGCTGGACCCTTTAGCAAGTCTAACATTCCTTCTTCTGGCAAACTCTCTCAGATCTGCATTCAGATGTTGTCCACATTCGCCATGCTGGAAACTCCAGAAGTGAGCTCGCATTGCCTCCAGCCTCTGCCATCTGTTATCCTCGAAACTTCTGTTATAAGTGTTGTTGTCCCCCTGTATAGCCAATAATGGCCATAGGAGAATAGGCGGTTGCATAACCAAGGGCAACCAATTCTCCCTTTTTGTCCTGGCATTCCTCATGTACCTTTCTGCCCTTTTGGTTGCTGCGTACAAGGTATTGGGAGTATGTGGTTCTGCTCTTTTTAATTGAAATGAAAGATGCTCCCATCTGGTTTGAATGTGCAGGGTTGCAACATTAAAATCATTGTTTATAATTTGGGAATACTGAGAAAATACCTCTTGTCTCAGAGGCTCAATCAGTGGCCTGGCTCTTTCATCTCTCCACAATTTCTTCCAATCAAAGTAAATACCCATTCCATTTCTAGATTCATTTCTCACAGACAATGGCATATTTACTTCATCATGCATATGACTATCAAATTGTTCCCCTCTGCTTATTTCATTGGTGATCCAGGAGATCAAAGTGCTGATATGAATATCACCGACATAATATAAGGGATTCCATTCCTTATCCTGGGATACAACCAAATTATGTAGATAAAATTCACGCAAGAGGTTCCTGATGTGTAGAGGTGAATCCCTGTATGCTTCATAAAATTCTTCAGGGGTATCTAAAGAAGGATTTTTACCTTTCTAGACTCTAATCAGTTGGAAGTTCAAATACATCTCCTTGAGGTACATTGCGTAGATAGGTGAAGGTGCTCGACATTGCATCAACTGTGGAACAAGCTCTACCACCTGATTGAGAGTGTCAATTAAGTTAGCAATTTCCAGATTCTTGTTTTGGATTATCCTTTGTAGTCTCTCAATTTCAAGTGCAGAAGTAGTCTGTTGTTGCTGAAGTTCTTCAAAACATGCCATTCCTGCAACAAATTTCATGACATGGAGTGGTGGTCTATGATTATAGCTTACTGCAGGTGTCTTTTGTACTTCTTCTGTTACATCCACTTTTCCTTGTTCTTCTTCTTCTCCCATTACCTTTGTATTATTTGATTGTTCAGAGTTCTCCTGTCCCAAATTACCATCATGTTGCCAACCTTCATGTTCTTCCTAATCAACAAGAATCTCACCAGTCATGCTAATGCTTTCACGCTCTTTTTCTGACGGAAACACAACTGTTTCCTCCTCCTTTTCATCACATCCCATTCCTTCCTGTAGCTACTCTACAATGGCAGCCAATTCATTCATGCCAGCTCCTTCAGGTGTACTTACAACCTCCTCAATAACAGGGTCTTCTTCTCTCAGTTCAGGACTGGAAGGATCTGAAGGTGGTGTGGTAGGAGTAGTATTAAGTGATTAGCGGGCTGCCTGGTTCTGGAGCCTAGAGCTCCTCCTTATGGAATTAGGAATTGTCTTCTGATTTTTGGAGGGTTTTGCTGTAGGAACAGAGAAGTTTTCCTTTTGCTTTCTTTTTACAGGCTTAGGGGTTGCTACAACAGGTGACTTTCCTTTCTTATCCTTGGAAGAAGGCTCAGGATTTTTGATAGGGCCTTGTGCCGGCTGCTTGGGAGTTTTTTCAGAAAGAGGAATGTCATCCTGTGAATCAGATGATTCTTGAGTAGGGGACATAGCAATAGAGGTCTAGCCTATGGACTGGGAGGTTCGTTGCTTGAAGGTAAGAGGTTCACCTCTAAGTCCCACATTTTGAATTTTAGGGTTGAATTTGACAGTGAATTCCTCCCAAGTCATTCTTGCTGCATCTTAAACAAATTTTTCAACAAGTAATTTAATAAGGCAGTGGTGAGATACGAAGTTAACCCTACCCTTTTTAAATTCAGCAGCACTACTGGATAGCAAATTGTAAAGGAAGTCATAAATATTCATTAACAATCCATGGCGTAAATGAGACAAAATTTTGAAGTGATGAAAATGCAGGACTGAAAACCTACCTTCATAGGTTATGTATTTGATTATATATTCCACCCGTGACACCCAGTCTTGCGGCAGACTCATTCTTTGAGCACCTTGCTTATCTACCCGTAGAGGAGGGTCATTTGGTCGAGTAAACTCTGCCCTGGCACTCCTTGCATCTCTTCCTCTAGGAAATGGCTCTCCAACTTGAGGTAATCCCATTATCTCAACAATTCTGTCAATTGATGCATTCACTGTTATACCTCTAACTTTTGCTTCCCCTTCTTGAAATGTCCTTGTGAACTCCTTTGCAATGTCTGCATTAAAAGTCTCGAGCTTCAAGAAGTAATTGAGCCACCCATATTGCCTGAATAGAGGCTCATGCAACACATCTTGCAACAGGATGCTATGGTTTGTAGGCTCGTGCTAAATCGACTGACCTCCCATCTCCTTGGTTCTCTGTAATTAAATGCTTTAAGCAATGCTCACCTGGCTTTTCCAACTGAACTTCCTGTAACCCAACCAATGAACCTTCTATAATTCTACAACACTCTACCTCTCCCCTCAACCGAAATTTTTGAACTACTCTTCAAAAGTTACAGAAAAATAGGGAAAACAATTCGATCATGCAATCTTTTTGAGGAAGAGAGTAATCATGGATAATCAGAATACATTTAGGTTCATTATTGCAGGAAGGAAAGACTATTTGATTATTAATTACAAATTTCAAATATTCGGGGTTCGTGACAACTGACGTGACAAAGCTTATGGCGGCGGCAATAAGGACGTGGCAAAAGTTATGTCATAGAGAAACGTGCTCAATCATGCAGATGAGCTGAAGGAAATGGCAACCATATAGGAAATTTTTTTGCGCTAATTAATACTAAATTAAATGTAATAAATAAAACAACTTAAGCAATCTTAAAGTGAAGTGGAGCATACCTGGAGAGAATCGTCGTAATTACCTGATGTGACCTCCTTCTTCATTGCAATATGTGACACGAAGAAATGTGGATGATATGAAAAATGACAGGTGGATGATGTGGAAGAAAGAGAGTGAGTACGAATTATGGATGAAGTGAATGAATGGAATGGGGATCTTAATATATAACCCCTTTATTATGATTTGGCATGCACTTTTATGCATAGCCTGGGGATTTGAGCCTAGACTCAATTCCTTCGGCTGTAGGATCGTTGCCTTCCTACTCAAATTCGAACTGTTTCATAAATGTTTCCCTGTCAATGGGCTTATAGTAGAGCTTTAGGCGATGCCCATTGACTAATAGATTGAATTGGACCTCATCAATGGACCTCAATTGTACAACACCATTTGTGAATACTTCTTCTATCTCATATGGACCCAACCATTTGGTTTGCAGTTTTCTTTGACTGTCCTTATATCGTGAGTCATAAAGCAGAGCCCAATCTCCTGCTTTGAATTTCTTCTCCTTGATGTACTTATCATGCCACCTTTTTTGCTAGTTTTGTATCATCTCAGTGTGCTGCAAGGCATTCTTTCAAAGCTCATCCAAAGCATTGAGTTGCATGACTCTTTCCTTTTGTGCATTTTTTAAATCCATGTCCATCTCCAATGCTGTTCTTAGAGTCTTATGTTCAAAATCTATTGGCATCACAACTGTTTTACCATACACCATTTCAAAAGGTGTATATCCTGTAGCAGTCTTCCATGTAGTTCGGTAGGCCCATATAGCTTTTGGTAACCTTGCGGCCTAGTCCTTTCTATGCAAATCTATGGTTTTAGTCAAAATTGCCTCTATGTCCCTGTTGGTGACCTCTACCTAGCCATTAGCCTGTGGATAATAAGGAGTTGATCTCCTGTGTTGTATGTTATATTCATTTACTAAGGCTGTTATAAGTGTAGAGGTAAATTGTGCTCCTTGATCTGTCACTATTTCCCTAGGGACACCAAACCTGGTGAATATTTCCTCATAGAGGAATTCTGCTACTTTATTATCCCTAGCATGCTTCATAGGTTTAGCTTCTACCCATTTTGTCACATAATCTGTGCATACAAGGAGGTAGGAATTACCATTGGAAGGTGGATCATTTGGTCCTACAAAATATAGTCCTCATTTGTCGAAGGGTGTAACAACAACTTGTGGAAATAGAGGTATCTCATCAGATCTGGTTGGTCTTCCCATCCTTTGGCATCTGTCACATCTCCTGGTGTATTTGGCTGCATCTCTATGCAGAGTTGGCCAATAGTAGCTAGTATTTAAAATTTTCATTGTTGTTCTTTTGGCAGCAAAATGTCCACCACACGGCTCATCATGGCTTGCATGCAGTATATCATGAGTGTCTTCCTCTTGTACACATCTCCTCATCACTTGATCTGGGTTTGTATAAAACATGCAATCTACAATCCAAGAAAAGTTAAAACTTTTCTCTACCAATAATCTCTTTTCCTTAGGGGAGAATTGAGGAGGAGTTCTTCCTGCAGCCAAATAATTTTCTATATCTGCATACCATGGGTGAATAACCTTGATTGCAAATAGGTGCTCATTAGGAAAGGAATCCTCAATAAGTGCAGAGTCATTTTGCCTTTGAATTCTAGAAAGGAAATCAGCAACCACATTGGCTTTACCTGGCTTGTCCACAATTGTAATGTCAAATTCTTGCATCAACAACAACCACCTTGCCAGTCTTCCTGCTATTGAGCTTTTGTTCATGAGATACTTGATTGTTGCATGATCAGTATGAAAAAATATTTGATAACCTGTGATGTAATGCCTGAATTTATTGAGGGCATAAATGATTGCCAATATTTCTTTCTCAGTAACAGTGTAGTTTAGTTCAGCCCCCTGCAGATTTTTGCTTATGTAGTAGAGTGCATGTTTGGTTGAACCACTCTTTTGTCCTAACACAACACCAATAGCATAATCTAATGCATCAGTATGAATATGGAATGCAAGTGACCAATCAGGTCCCTTCAAAATAGGTGCTTGTGTAGGAAATTTTTAAATCAAGGAATGTTTTTCACATTCCTCTGTCCAAGTAAAATTTGCATCTTTCTTCAATAGACTGTATAAGGGACCTGCTATTTGGCTGAAGTCTTTGATGAATCTCCTATAATATCCAACATGGCCTAGAAAGCTTCTTAGTTCCTTTTGCTTGGTAGGAAAGGGTAGATTAGAGATGACTTCAATCCTAGAAGGATCAACCTGTATTCCTACAGCAGAAATATAGTGACCAAGCACTATTCCCTCTTGCATCATCATGAAGCACTTTTGACTATTCAGTGATAGGTTATGATCTTCACATCTCTATAGTACTTTCTTAAAGTTGGCTTGAGCTTCCTCAAATGTTGCACCATAAACAGTAAAGTCATCCATGTATATTTCCATGCAATCATATGAGATGTCTGAGAAAATACTTATAATTGCTCTTTGGAAAGTTGCAGGTGCATTGCAGAGACCAAAGGGAAAAACTGAGTAGGCAAACGTTTCCCAAGGGCATGTAAAAGTAGTCTTTTCTTGATCCTCTGGAGCAATCTTGATTTGATTGTATCTACTGAAGCCATCCAAGAATGAGAAGTACTTTTTCCCAGATAAATTATCTAGAACTTGATCAATGAAGGGAAGAGGAAATTAATCTTTCTTTGTTGCCAAGTTAAGCTCTCTGTAATCTACACATACTCTCCATTTGCCTCCTTTCTTAGGAATAATAACTAGTTGGGAAACCCACTGACCATCCGAGATTGGGTAGATAAAGCCAGCTGTTAACATTTTTTGCAACTCTTCTTTAACAATTTCTCTCAAGGCTGGATTGATTCTTCTTTGAGGTTGCCTGATAGGTCTGAACTCATTGTTAATGAATATGTGATGTGTGCAGAGTTTTGGGTCTAAACCCTTCATATCACAATATTCCCAAGCAAAAGCTGACTTATGACTAGTAAGCATTTTGACCATAGATTCTTGTTGCTCACTGGTGAGGTTTTTATTGATACTCAAGGTTTTTCCTACTGCTACCTCCACTTGTGAGGTTAACTCAACCATAGATACTTTAGGCAGAAATGGAATTTCTACATTGTGGGGTAACAAGGTGTGTAAGCAGTCAGTTGCTGTAGGATAATGTGCTGATGTAGGCGGAGAAAGAATGGTCTGCAAAGAGCATGGATTTTTTTCACAATGAGGGTATTCAGTACCATATTTATTCAGCAGGATATTGGATAGTATATCATCCTCTTCTTGTTGTGCAATGAAAGGCTCTCTAGTAATCATTAATAAATTGGCCATAGAGTTCACTCCCTCCTCTTCTCCCAAATCTGGCCAAACAGCCTCTCCAGACTCAAGTTGGGGCTGGGCTGGAGAATAAGGGTAAGCTTCTTTGTGTTACACCCATCAGATATTGTCATGTTACCCAACCTACAACCAATGTAAGCATCAACAATGGCCAACCAAGGGCTTCCTAGTATGACAGGGTATCCCCCCAATGATTCTTTTGGGGACAAAACCATAAAGTCAACAGGATACTCCTAGGAATCCAAGGTGACTACCAGGTCTTCTACTACCCCATCAGGTTTGACAATTGAGCTATCAGTAAGCTGCAATATTGTAGGTGTAGCTCTTAGGTCTGAAATACTAAGTTTTACCACCCGGTCCTTGGTCATGACATTGATAGTTGCACCAAGATCTACTAAAGCATTCTTAATTTGCAACCCATTAATATTGATCTCTACAACATGGCTGCCTGAGTCGAAATATTTTGGGATGGTAAGCTTCCCTAGCATTAAGTCAGAGAGTTTACCTAAAACATGGACAGTTTGAGGGTCTTTCTTTTTCCTCCCCAGTTTCTTCAAACATGCCTCCTTGATAGCTTTGCTATATATAGGTACTTCTTTGATTGCTTGGAACAAGGGAATTTTCACACATATATGCTTTAGTTGATCAAAGATGTCAAAGGTAGGCTCTTCTTGTTTTTGCACATTTTCACCTTCTAACCTTTGTGGGAAAGGAGGTGACACTTTCTTGGATACCTTAGGTAATGATGGAGTCTGAATTGGCTCATTTGGTTGGACTAGGTCATTGGTATCTTCTTCTTGCTCAACCTCCTCTGATGGCAGTTTTGAGATTATGGGAGGAGATGGTGTGGGAAACACAGTTCCTGAACATAAGTTGATATTATTTAGGTTGAGAGCATAGGCAGACTGATGATTAGGATCAGTAAAATAGACTTGTTGTTGTTGTTGTTGCTGGTTATTTGGATTGGGTGTTGCTTGAGCAGGCAGTTGGGTTGGCTTTGGATTCTGGCTTTGATTAGTTGCAGGAGGTGGCATAATTGATTGTTGTTGGGGTTGTTGCAGGAAACCAGTGGGTGGATTTGACCATTGCTGGCCTCCCCTCCATTGGTTAGACTGCTGCCAATTCCCTTGCGGAGGCTGCCACTGATTTTGCTGTGGTGACTGCCAATTCCCTTGTGGGGATTGCCAACAGTTTTGCTAGGAATTTGGCCAAGGGTTATGCCACTGAGGTTGGGAGTATGGCCCATAGTTTGGAGGGTACTGGTTCTACCACTGACTATTATATGAACCAAAATTTTGCAAAGGGTCTGAAGTCATACCTTGTCTTGGGGCCCATGGCTTGCGCTGAGCAAGAAAGAACACTTCTTCCTCTCCTTCAATGGTTTTGAACTTAGTAGGGAGATGTTGCACCTCCAAATTGGCCACTGCTTTGCATCTGCAATCTTTCTTTCTTTGTCTACACTGAGGGCAATATTCAGCTAAGATTGTCTTAGCTTCCTCTTTCTTCCTTCTAGCTTGCATAGTGTCCAGTTGAGTAGCTACATCATTGATGATATCTTGCTTGAAGTAAGACAAGAGATTAGTAATCTCACCTTTAGATACTCCAGAGCCACTTCCTTTTATAGCAGAGGGTCGAAACCCCCTCCCTTTCTTTACAACTGCTCTGGAGTAATTGAGACAAATTTTCTTGATATCATCCCAATCACTTTGGGTGACCTCACCTCCTGCCATGAGATCAAGAGCCTCCTTGCAAGTATCATTAACTCCTCTTGGGAAGAGAAGTTTTTGAGATTCCTCATTTGGCTCATGATGAGTATTCTTCTATACACTGAATAATAACCTTGACACATAATCCTCCAAGGTTTCATCCTCCTTTTGTGACATTTTGAAGATGTCATCTCCTCTCATATCATTTCCTCTACAATATTCTTTATATTTACCTAAGAACATAGTCTTCATTTCATGCCAAGTGGTAGCTACATTGCTTCCCAATCCCATGAACCATCTCAAGGCTGCCTCTTTTAGAGTGGAGGGAAACAACTTTAGCTTGTGTGCTGAGGTTGTATAGTCATAGCTTCTACAAAGGATGTCAAATTCAAACAAGAAAGTATGAGGGTCCTCAGTAATAAGTCCATAGAACTTTGGTAGTAATGAGACAGGGATGTTCTTGAGGTTATTATTGTCATGCAGGTCAGGAATTGGAAATGGAAAAGTAGGAGTTGCCATCCTTGGTTGTGTCCTTGGATTAGCTCCTGGCTGATAAACTACAAGAGCAAGCGGATTATTTGATGAATTTATGTTATCAACAGTTTGCAGATTATTCGGATGCTGAACAAGTGGGTCAAGGTCATCTAGCTCTTCAAATAGGTTAAATCTTAGCTAAGAGGAAGAAGATGAGGTAACTAAATCTTGGCCAGCATCCAGATATGGGTTGTCTTGGAAAAGGTTTGGTTAAATCTCTTCAATATCTATTCTGCCAGGAAGGAATCTTCCAAATTGGTCTCTTCTTCTATACATACAACAAAAGTGAACTAACTATGAAGATGCTAGAAGGCAAAATTCTAAACTAAAATACTCAGAATGAAATCTTAACTCTTTACTAGCATGCCTGTAATAGGTCCTTAGTTTGATACCATCCCTGGCAACGACGCCAAAAATATGGTGTTCTTTAATCAGCTCAATAACTAGGAACATGAATTCCTCTACTCAGGGATTGAACATCACAACCAACAGTCATAACCTGCTAAAGAACCTCATTTAATCATCAACCCAGGGACGTAAACTTGAAATGGGTTAGCACAATATATGCACTAATCACCTTTCCAGACATACATGATTTCTTAAGATTCTTTATACTGGAATTTAAATTACTGGAAATAACTTTACTGGATAACTTGCTTGGAAATGAAAACTGAAAGATAAAACTATTCTACATCTAGTGGCTGCAGGAACAGTTGACAGCTCTATGTTTCTGCCAGCTGCAAGAACAGTCACATTAACCTCTATGAAAGGAAGTGCAACTATTCTAACTTGCAGAATGAAAATATGGACAGTTCCCTAAGTGGGCCCCCTTAGGTAATGCCAAAAGTAGACAATAGATTAGGCGAAAAAATCCATAAACTTTATTGATTCAAAGTAAACAAGTACATAACACAATCTCTTGACTGTATTTCTGAAACTGAAAATGTGTTACAACAGCAATCTTCCAGCCCATTCTCTGAAGGAGAATGGGCTATTTATTGAAAACTGAATCTAACTACTAACCAACCTTCCCTTATAAAACGGGAGGTATTATTACATTTAACTAACTTGAGTAAAGAGGTGAATGGAAATGCAAGAACTAAGTCAAATCGGTTCATCAGTCTTAAAGCGCCACCACCTTGGATTCATGCACCACCAAGATGCCTGGCCTAGATTTCTGGAACACTCTCCCAGCATGGCGGATGAGTTGAAACTATCTCCCTATCTTTTGCTATTGAACCCGTCTTCATTGATTCAATCTTCTATCCTTCAAGTGGGAATTGAATTCCTTCCTCCAATCGTGGTACCTACAAAATATCTCGCTAGCTATTCCTGAGGCAGAAGGTTAGCTCAACACGTTCAACCTTTAAGACAATCCATTACTTCATTTATACATTCATTAAGTATTAAACTAAGGCAAACATTATTTCAGACATGGTTGCAGGAAGTTTTGGTATTGGAGGCTGTAGGAGGGTTTTATGATCACACAAAGCCATAAAGTATTCATCAGACTAATAAAACATTTAGAAGTAATAATCATGGAACTTTTATCATAATATACTTATCATATTAAGCATAAAAAGGTCTATGTCTTGTCCCATAATCAAAATAAATGTTTGTTTTAGCATAATAAAAAGCTGAAAAGTATTTGTAAAAGTATGATCAAAATGTGCCAAAGACTTGGCTCATCATAGGTGTTACTAATCCTTTGTTGATCTTGCAGAAAAATAACGTCATTACAAAAGATAGATGGGAAATTATTTGGAATGATTAACCTAATTGAGCTATATGACCTAATAATGTAAATGCAATATTCAAAAAATGCACAAACGAAAATAGTAATATGCAAATGGATCTAAGAAGCATTAGAGATTGTGCACCTATGATAAAAATTTGGATCCCACATGCAAAGGAGGACACATATGCCTAAGGGCGTATGGGTCCCTAATGGGGGGTCCTAAAACTGATTCGACAATCCTCTAATGTTGGATCTGCCCTTTTGTTTCCCAGTTGTAGGTTTGTTAGAATGTCGTCAGTAAATTCTATAATTGAGTTTCCGTGGCTTGAAATTTTTTAGGGATTTTAATGCAATAATGAAGAATTTGATTTCAATCTTGATATCTACGCATTCATAGAGAGAGGAAGTGTTGGGCCATTTAGGGGCTTGCATTAATCAAATCTCATGCAAGTGTTTCCACTTCCACAATGGCAATGGCAATGATAGGAATGATAATTGAAAGGAAGGAATGATTAAACCAAAAAATGTTGCAACTTAACACCCTTCAATGGCTTCCTTGAAGGACTATAGTCATACGCATCACCTCAAGGATTTGGATCTTGCTTGTGTTTAATGCTTGAATGCTTTGGAGACCTACAACATGGGTTAGCCTTCACAAAACATGAACATGAACACACATAAACTTTGACATAATTTTGGATCTTGAATTGTTGCTAAAATTCTCTGAAATGTTGCTCTTGAGTTGCTCTAGACAATAGTATTCGCTCATGAATGATTTTTTATATGTAATTATACTAATTTCCCAAAAATAAGATTCCAAAAGCTGACACTTGATATTTAAATTTTGGATGTTAAAATGTTTCCAATAACATATTAAAAATTAGTCCCTGGAAAGATAGGGGGACCCATGGGCGTATGGGTCCTAGCCCTATATGCTAGGAAATTAAGTGTCAGGATGAAAACATTAACTATTTACATTTATTCAATGCTTGCAATCCTTTAGAAAATGGTAAAAATAGGCTTTAAAATGTATAATTTAGGAAATTAGCAGCTTGATTAGGTCTAATAATTTAAAGGGGGACAAAACATAATGTGAAATTGTTAAGGGTGACAATTTTCTACACTGTAGTTCCATTACTTGTTGGATACCTTGCAACTTTTTATTCATCTTATATTTTTGATAAAAGACTATCTAATTAGAAGAGATGATAAATCTATCCAACTTGACTTGGATGAGGTTGTTGTTTTCTCTTTTTTAAAAGTAAGCAAATGATATTCCCTTGAGCTCCATGTCTATTACATTTCTCACTAAAAAAATCTACAAGGTCCACCATACTATTAGAATAATCAATGTCTCCCTTTTCTTGAAGGACGGAGGGGTTAATTAAAGTCACCTGCCACCATTTAGCGATGTTCCAAGTAGTCCTTTTTGAATTTGCATAAATATTCCAATACATGTCTTCTAAGGGTTCTAGTGTTAGGAGCATACACATTTGTCAAAAATCCAAGACCTCTGAAAAATTCTATGATGAAAATAACATTGAGGTAGTTCTTCTACATGAAAATAAAAGTACCTTTTAGGATTGTGAGTTTTCACATGGTGATAACTGCCCCTAAGGCCCCTTTGGTAGCTACAAATATTTTTTTTATAAATGACCAAACCTTTTTTTCTGATATAAATAAAGAAATCATAGACATATTTGTTTCTTAAAATAATAGGGTATCTGTGTTAACTTCCTTCAACCAAAATTTGAGAATATTCTACTTGTGAGAGCTATTTAGCCCCCTTAATATCCATGAGACTTGATTTTTATTTCCTTATCTTCCTATATTTTAACATCTTTGAGGTTTTATTTGTTTCTTGTTGGCTACCTCACGTTATGTTTCCTTTAACCTAGCTTCCCTATGAGTTGGCCTCCTAGGTTTTGAATCCACTCCTACATCTATAGTCTTTCTCCTTTTTTCAATTTTTGGTACCTTCACCCTTACTAGAATTTATTTCAAATATTATGGGGGACTTTTAGAATTAAAATAAGGAATTTAAAGGTATTATATAATGTTATTTTAATATTTCTATTACAAAATTAAAGTGGGTTTTGATGGGTCCTATGATTGTCCCCATTTATTACTTAAATTTCATGTTTAAAAACTATTTCCAAAGACATTTCTATCTCATAATTAAGAGTTTTTATTAATATTTGGGTTAAAAAACTATATTAGATGTAAATAATTTTAATGAATGTTTATGTGTTACGATAGCTATTTTAAAGATATTATGACATATTATTTTGATTATAATGATTTTAGAGTAAAAAATTTCTGGAAGTTAACTTCTATATGCAACAATTAAGGAAGACAACCCACAACCAAGGTTGTAGCTCATGCCTATAACCAAATCCACGAGTGCTTGCAACCAAATCCATGAGTGGTTTCAACCGAATCCATGAGTGCCGACAACCAAAGCCACAAGTACCAAAACCAAGGATCACAATTGTTGGCAATTGTTTAGTGACAATAACTTATTCTATGCAATTGAGGACAATTTCAATAAAGAAAGAAGTAATGTCTAATAGGTGAAAAAAAATAATGGCGATTCTTCAGCAAGGATCACACAAGAATTAAATGGCCTATGCTACTCATATTTATGTTCCCAAAACACTTATTCTTTCCACACATTTGAATGTTATAGTAAGAATGTTCTTCCTCATAATTAATTATACTTATTCTTCTAGTTGTGTTTATATTTCTAAAATGAGAAAGTCTTCCTCCTATAGACAAGTGTAGAATATTTATTAATAGTCCTTAATTATGTAGGAGCAAGAGTTAGTATATATTATGGAGATCCAACATACCTAGGTGGAGATTTTTCTACAAGTTTGTACTATTTTCTAAATAGATATTTCAAAGACGAATTTTCCATATTAGTTAACTTTAGGTGATGATTTACAAGAGAATCTAATTTATTTAATATTATGTGAAGAAGAAGAGAGGTTCAGTTGATCCAAGCAAGGACCCACTTGAAGTGAACTGTAGCTATGTTTTAATTAGGTTAGTTTGATGGTTTTTGTAATCTTAATTAGATTTACTTTTTGCAATTAGTTTATTATTATTAATAAGGAAATTGTTAACCTCTAGCATCTATGATAGACCTATAAAAACTATTATGTAATTCTTGCTTAATTAAAATTTTATAGAACAAATCCCCTTGTATTCGTAAAATTTATATTTTATTGCTATACAAATTTCGAGTCAAGCCCTAGAAAGCCTATTGTCGTACATATAGTACTATCACCATTCAAGAAGAATACATCCCCAACTTTGATAAGATAAATGAAGTACATCAAAATGAATAGGATACTTGATATGGGATAGTGATGTTTGTTGAGTCATGTGCAAGCCTTAGCTAAATCAAATTTATTGACAATTGATGACACTCGATAGGTTTCATATATTTATACCTTAAGAAAATTGCTAACTTATCAAATGAGAGATAATTGAATTTATATTCACAATAAAGGGTTCATATTATATATGTTGAGTGATATTGGATATTTTTCTTTGAAATATATACTTTTGGAAAGAATGGGTATTATCTTGTAATTAAAAAATGAGTTGTGAGCATGAAAAGGAGATAAATGGATAATTGTTAGTTTTGCAAAAGGAAATCATTTCCTTGAGGAGGAATTATGCAACTCTCAATTTGAGAGAAACAAAAGAAAGAGAATGATCATTCTTAAACCCTTGGAAAGGAGGCTTCAATTGTGCTTGCTAAAAGATTGCTGAAGAGGTTTTAGCTTCTTTATATTTTTGGATTATACCAAGGTATTTTACTTATATTTTTAATCATAAACTTGTACGAAATTAATTTAAATTCGAAGGAAAATAGATTTTTTTGTTGTTGAATGCTTTCTTAATCTCATTATCCAAACTAATTTGTTGAGATTTTGGAATGGGATTAGGTTTCATTTTATTATAAATTTTAGACTAGTGGTTTTCATTTTGAGAAGGTGTAGAATTGCATCCAAACCCTTGTAAACTTTCCAAATAAATTATGTGTTGATAAAATTCTAATCCCTACCCTACATAAATATAAAATGACACTCTTAGTTTGTCAATTGGGATTAAATTTCTTTGAGTTGTGCAAATATTAGATTATGAATTTTAATTTTGAAATAAAAGAAATAAAATGTTCCTTGAATCCTTCTCATTTTTTATAAAATATATGTGATAATGTAAGTATGTTCTTCTTTTTATTTACATCAAAAGGGTATAAGTTTGAATTTTGAATTTTGAAGTTTCATATTTGTGTTTGAAAATATTCAAGATCTATCAATGGTGGGCATGGCATTCATATGGTTCTTGGAAAATTTGAAAAGATTATTTATGAAACTTATTTTTAGTATTTTATTTTATGGCTTTAGACATGAATAAGGGTAGTGAAATTTCATCAATAGGAAAACTTTTTTTTTTTTTGGTGAAAACTTAACTTATCTTATTTTAAGGTTCATTTATAGAAGTAGTCTCCTTAATAATGTAGTTTGATATTAGGAGGATTGTATCACTTTCTTTCTCATCCTAGATATAAGAGATCTAGGTGGAATACATCCTCTTACTCAAATTTTGGATAATAGAGATATAAGGCATGGTGCTATTCTTACCCATATTGGATATTAGAAATACAAGGTGTAGTGCTATTCTTGCCCACCTTGGATATTAGAGATCTAGGTGAGGTCTACCTACTTACCAACCTTGGATCTAAGAGGTCTAGTTACAATATGTTTCCAAGATTCACCTTTGGAGATTAAATATCTAAAGTGGATAATACACTTATGTGATTCTTATACGACTATTATTATCCTTATTATTGGAATCAATTATGATTCTTCATGTGTTGAGAAAACCATGTTTCTTGTGTGTTTATGATAAATATTATGTCATGTCTAGATGTGTGATATGATGGTGTTTGTCTTCTACTATAGAAGGGTGGACCTTATAGTCCCACATGCTTGGTTTATGTTGATCACCATTAATTTACACATTGAAGATTCTTAGATATCATAGGAGGATCCCATTTAATCTCATGCTTGTTTTCTTGATCAATTGGAACTTGTGTTGTATTTACTTGAGAAAATTTATAATTGTATAATTGACACTTTTGGGCTTGTAAATTATTTTGAGAAGTTCCCATTCATATATTCATTAGATATAGATTTGATTTTTTTAAAAGGAATTTACAACCATAATAAATTATTTACACTTAACTCCAATAGATAAAAATATGCAAACAAGTATTTAGAATCCACAATGCAAAAGAAAAGAAGACAACAATGCCATTAAGATGACATGAGATTTGGCTTGGGAAAACCCTCATGGGGAAAACTCACCCTTTAAAAGCACTCACACATTCAACATATTATATCATGAATAAATAATACAATACACTTACAAGGTTTCCATGCAATGATTTTGAAACATAAAACTCTCTAATTACACTCTATGTGAATAAGAAAGTAAAAACCATATAATCACACATCCCAATCCATGATTCCTCTCCTCACATATTCAACTTACAAGAGATTCTAAATAAAAATCAACCTTATCCAAAAAGCCAAAGGTTATGATACCCAACCTCAAAAAACTACTCATGAGCTTTCTTTTATAGAAACAAGCTTGCACAAAACCACCAAGTGGTATTACATAAATCACGCGCCTCTAAAACCATGAGCTTACAAAACCATGTTCCACTCATTTAATTTTTGGTACTAAGTTTTCCCAATATAAAATACACATTAAATATTTATCCCTATGTTACATACAACATACAAAGTAACCCAAAGAATATCAAATTCTTGTGATACACACATCCCTAAATTTCCTAGGTGCACCACAAGTAAATATTAATTTTACTTTAGAAACATTATGTAAAGTGTACAACACATATTTTCCCAACGTTCTCCCACTTTTTTGGTACATTGAATAAGGGTTCAAACATAAACTCAATCATTGAGGGAACAATCCTTATAGCCAACATGCACCATCAAGACATACAAATGCTTCACAAAGATACTTACAAAAAAACCAAGGTGACCACAATCTTAAAAAATCAACCTCTCACCCTTCATCATGTCAATGCATAAAAGATAAGATCCAACCTAAAGAAAGAAAACCACACTAACTATCACATAGAAGCATGAATCCTCCCTCAATTCAATATCCAAACATAAAATAAATAAATCCAATGGTAACAAATATGCATAAGCATTTGTCAATAATTAATCATAATAGCAATCATAGATAGTTGCTAGCACATCCAACTAATCATGCATCAAAACTAAGGCATACTCATCATAACATGTAAACATTATGGCATCAACGTATCTAACCCAATCCACAATCACAAGTCCATGCATATACACTATCTTGCATAAAGAAATCATGAAGACCTTCAACACCACAATATAATATGAACATCCAACAAAATACATATACAACCTAGGACTTCCACAACATGGGTAATATCAAATATGAAAATAATTAAGGCATCTAAAATTCCACCAATAGCACTTACATGGAAGGTATAAAAAATATGATTAATATCACATAGTACCAAGGAACATCTAAAATGATATGCAAAACCTACAAACAAAAATGCTACACCAAAATTCCCTCATCGATAGTCTCCATAGTTCTCCAAATTTCTCAACATCATAAGAGAAAGAGATTAAATACCTTTCAAATTATTATGAAAAGTAAGCAATAAAGTGCAATATCAACAAATGACCACAAACATAGTGATCTCAATGCATCCACATAAACCTCAACTCCAATGTCATGTGAACATGAAACTCTAGGATGAAATAAAGACCATAGAGGGAACTTGTAAATCAAAACATGTAGTATCTCCTTCTACCAACATCTATAAGTGCTCTATTTGTGACAAGTAAGATCCCCTTCATAAAACTCCCAATAGAAAAGTCTTATCAACATCTAACATTTCAACTCAAAGATAAAAAATACAATGTAAATGATAGACCAAATAGGATGTAAGCCTCCCAAAATAAAGTATGATCAAACCAAAACATCCATTCCCAAGACTAAGGGAATAATCCGAAAACCATCCTCTGCACTCCTCAAATTATCTTAATAAGGAGACAAGTGAAAATAAAAACATTCCAAGTAATCCTCAAATAGGCCCTCTAGAAATAAAATTCATAGCTCGTGACTCATTCCCATGAGAAAGATAAAGCACAAAATAAAATGCATATGAAACAAGGTGGGGAATACTTATCAAATGGTTCACTAGTGAGAGGACTAAGAATGGCCTGGAATAAGATTGATCCTCTAGGATATACCCAAAAACCATGAATTTCTCTATGAACAATCTCCTTCCATTTTGAACTCACATCCAACCCAAGTTTAGGATCCTTGATATTTTTTATTTTCTTTTAATGCATCAAACACATTGAATTATTCATTATATTATATGACATGCTACATGTTTAGATTCTCATCACATAGCTAGTAAAACCCATACTTGTAGGTTCAAACAAAATAGGTTCTAAAAAATTAAACACACATAATTCCTAGACATGACCTATTTACCCGAGTCCATTGGCATGGATTGCTTGAATATCTCAACAAAGAAATCATGTTCATGTAGTTTTCCTAGCTCAAACTATCTAATTTTAATTGTGTCAACACATCAATTATACAAATTTACCACTCTTCTCAAATTTCAAACTCAACCTTTGTGGAAATTACTTAAATAACTAGAGTGTTCAATGTCGATGTTCAATACTCAATCTTTGTGGACATTACTAAAATAACTAGTGTTCAACATCTAGGACATGATTTATAATTTCAATTTGTAGGTATATTCCTCCTTTCAAGTTAATGAAGCACTCTCAAACAACGTTACACCCACAAGATGTGTGCTCTATAATACCCAAAAAAATTTAAGGATAAAATGGGTAAAAATACATTGTTTTTGTGTTAACAAATGCAACTCTAACAACATAAAAATACACATTAACTCACTATTGTTGTAATCATGCATAACAACAGTACATACAAACACACTACACACACGAAAGAAAGGTGTAGCCATGCATAAATAGAGAGGTGTTGTCACCTTAATCTACAAAAGACAACACACATATCGATGCAATACACTCACATAAACACAAGCTAAAGACTAGACTCAATGCAATAATATGTATATGGATAGTGACATAATTCAAATCAAGCCCTAAAGCAATGAGATAGGGGAGATAGGGTCTCAACCTAAAGTAAGTGCATAGACTATCATGGATGTCATTGCACTCAAAAAATAAATAAAGGTAAATATGATTAAACAATTTATTTAACCTCAATTGACAATCAGTCCTATGTGATGAATGTAGTTGATTCAATAAATAAATAGAATGCCCTTTTTTAATCTCTTTAGGTTCATTTAAATAATTACTTAGTTTTAGAGACATATTTACATAATCCAAGAAAGGAATTCAATAAGATTCAACCATATCCATCCATTTCTCTTTCACATTTATGATCATGTCAAGGAGGAGAGAAAGAGGGGAGAAACTAGAAATTAATTCATTCTCTAAATACTTTTCAACGATCAAACAAAGCACGAATAGCAAGAGAGAGAAGTAAATAATATTAAAAATTACTTTACACTCAAATGTAACATATTCCATATTTGAAGTACGTAATACCATAAAGAAGATTGAGCATCAATCATTATTCATTTCCTCTTTTCAAAACATGCATACACGATTCTTCCACAACATAGAGGGCATAACCACAAACTAGGAGGGAGAGATGTCTAAATATACCTCATATATGAAGCATTATTTCTCATAGAAGAGGAAATTAGGAATAGTTTCACATCCCTTCTAACATTATTCATAGTAATATAAACTATTTTTGATTGTTGTTTAATCAAATGAATCAATTTTTAGTATGTTATTGATCACCAAGAAAAATATTGATTATTTATTTGAAATAATTCAAACTTAATGAATAGGTTTCTAAATGTTCCTAATAATATAGTACTAAAACATTAAATAGCCTTTTTAAACAAGAAAAAAGTTAAATTGCAACACACTTATCAAAGTGGGAATTTTCCAACCAAATTCTACAATTAATTAAGCATAATTAGAAACATATAAAGAAGTTTAGATGAATAAATACATAAATAATTTCTACAAAGAATTAAACATAATTGAAAAAATATAGAGAAGTTTAGAAAAATAAACACATAAATTGAAAGTTAAAAAATTTCACTAATAAATTCTAAAAAATATTTTGAAAGATTCAATGTCAAAAACACGACTACGACAAAACCTTTAGTGTGACTAGAAAATAAATAATTAAAAAAAAAAAAAATTGAAAAAGAATTTTATTCGATATGAGAGAACATACCGTTGCATGCCATTTGCATTGTTGAAATTCTGAACTAATACTTTGGATGTTCTTATTTTATTTATACATTTCTTAGTTGCAAAACATGCCCTCAATTTTTGGAAAAGATTGCCTATCAAAACACACATTCTTTTTATTTCTAATAGATAACCAATTTATCATATTTTAAGGTGGAGGATTAAAATGTAAAATTTTAAAATGCAAAGATGATCTATTTTGTTTTTAGTTAGAGGAATACAAAGTAAAAATTTATTCACAAGCCCCTTTATGAGGAAGTGACTGATCATGAGTTGGATGCATTTTTTTAGTCCCTGCCTATTTATAGGCTAAGATTAATGTTTTTGTTTGGCTTTTTTCGTTATTAATGTCTTGTGGGGAGTCGGGTCAATAGCCTAAAATTGTTTAAGCTATGGTAAGAAGAAATTTTATTATTAAACTGTAATTTCAACAATTTATTGTTTTTGGCTTTTTACAATCACAAATTCATGAGAAATATATCATGAATAAAAAATGAACTCGGAAAGTTTAAGGTAATGTTTTTATGAATCATATCGGTATTAATTTGCATAGAAGCTAACATAGGAGCTAATGTATTTTGATGTTTTCACTTTTTTTTTTTCAAGGATGGCACATGGACTGTAACAAAGAGGTTCATGTGCCTTGTCTATGCTTCCACATTTTAGATTCATGCATACCAGGGTAGTTGCATTGATAACAAGACAAAAATCTCCCTTCAAGTTTAGTTTTGCAGAAAGCTCCATTAGGGTTAGTTCCAAGAACATGATGTCTTTGAGCTTGTTAAGTGCCTTGCTATCGCGGGTGCAACTAGAACGTTTGGTGCTTGTGTCCATTGTGCAGGATGGGATCTCCATTTTTGTAGCTAGGCAGGCCCTGTCTCCATTTTGGCTTCGGAGGATTCATTGATGCCTACTAAAGTTGGCTTATTTACCATAATCTAGATGAGGTTTGGATAACAGTGTTGATAAATGTTCCAAACAATTGAAGAAATAAATTGCAGAAAATAAAAACAAATGAACACCAGATAAAGAATCACAAAGAACACAAAAAATTATAGTGACTCGTCATTAATGACTATGTCCACTCTCAATGCAGGGAAATCTCTTATTAATTTTGTAACAAATACATAAACTAACAACTTTGTGCTTCAACATTATCTTCATCTACATACAAGCTCCAAAGAAAAGAGAATAACCCACGATGGATAATGAACGACCAACAAAAGGAGACAAAAAGCCAAGAGACAACTGTTACAAATAAAGAACAAGGTTTGTCAATTGGGCTTCACTCGTCCAACAATCTCCCACTTGAAGACCAATCAATGCCGCAAGAGAGCTGCTCAGAGATATCCCCCGCTTCAGGGTTATTGTTACTTCTTCAAAATGTTGAGAGAAATTCTACAGAACTCGAATTTCTCCCAAGGTACAACCTTTGTCAATACATCTATCGGATTGACTTTCGTGTCAATTTTCTCCACTTGCAGCTTACCCTCATCAAGAACATGACAAATAAAATGATATCTCATCTCTATATGCTTTGTCTGATTGTGAAAGACGGAATTCTTGGCCAAGTGAATAGCACTATTGCTATCACAAAACAAAGTGAAAACTGGTTACTTGCACCATAATTCGCCCAAAACCGTTGCAATCATATCATTTTCTTGGCTCCTTCAGTTAGAGCAATGTATTCTGCCTCTGTAGATAAGAGTGCAACTACCTGTTGCAATCATGAAACCCAACCGATCGTTGCCCTGACAAATTTAAACACATAACCTGTAGTAGACCTATGTTTGTCCAAATCTCTAGCCATATCTGAATCAACATATCCTCGCAGCTAAGTGTCTATACCTCCAAAACATAAAACATAATCCGATGTACCTTTCAAGTATCTCAAAATCCACCGAACTATCTGCCAATGAAATTTACTCGGATTACTCATAAATTTGCTCACAACTCTCACTGCATGAGCAATGTCCGGATGGGTACAAACCATAGCATACATGAGACTCCCAACTGCTGATGAATATGGAACACCCTTCATTTGATCTTCCTCTTCTTGATTTTTTGGAGACATAGCCAAAAATAAGCGAAAATGATCAGCCAATGGAGTACAAACAAACTTTGCATTCATCATATTGAACCTATCCAAAACTTTGTAAATATATTTTTCTTGAGATAAT
Organism: Sequoiadendron giganteum; assembly: GCA_007115665.2. Taxonomy (NCBI): domain Eukaryota; kingdom Viridiplantae; phylum Streptophyta; class Pinopsida; order Cupressales; family Cupressaceae; genus Sequoiadendron; species Sequoiadendron giganteum. Next base: position 311,366,728 of record CM021105.1, read on the forward strand.
TTGATTTCTCTCTTATTTCTATCCCTAATAATTTTCATCCCAAGAATCCTCTTCGCTGCCCCTAAATCTTTCAAGGCAAATCATTGAGCTAAATGATGTTTTAATTCACGAACAACCTTCACACTAGTGCCAACAACCAACATATCATCAATATAAAGAAAAAGAATGACAAACTCACCATTAGCAAGCTTTTTATACTAAACACATGTGTTTAATTCACAACGAGTGAAATGTTGTTGAGTCATGAAGCTATCAAATTTGAGATACCACTGCCTTGGGGCTTGTTTGAGCCCATACAAACTCCGCTTCAATCTGCAATATAAATGTTCTTGACCTGTTTAGCAAAACCTTCAAGCTGCTCCATATATAACTCCTCTTCAATATCCCCATGAAACGTTGTTTTGACATCAAGTTGCTCAAGCTCAAGGTCCCAAACAACTGCCATTCAACATGAATTATTTGCATTTTAACAACTCTGAGAAAATTTCATTAAAAACAATCCCTTTTTTTTTGATCAAACCCTTTCACAACCAATCTGGCCATGTAACGTTTATTGCCCCCATCTTCTTTTTTCAACCGGTACACCCACTTATTCTTAGAGGTTTTCGATTTGGTGGAAGAGTAACCAAATCTCAAGTTTCATCTGCCATCAATGACTCCATTTCTTGTGCATTGCCTCCATCCATTTCACCGAGTTTGCATCTTTGCAAGCCTGTTTAAAAGTTGCAGGCTCTGATTGATCGAAAGCAATAATTCATAGTCTTCAAATTTTGCCGGACGCCTCTTCTCATGGGTAGATCGCCTTAACAAAGGAGCCTGATCTTGCGGAAAATTTGTGTCTAAACTTAATCTCTGTAATTAGTGTTGGACATCATCTATGTCAGATTGTATATTTTCTCCAATGCCCTGCCTCTGGACAGTAGTAACTTGCTGATTAAAATTGCCTCCTATCCCCATGTGACGAGGATAAACCTCCAATAACAGATTCTGAAAGTGGCTTCGACTGTCCACCAAAAGAAGTATCCATAGGCAGCGATGAAGTAAATAAAGGCTGCAGATGAGCATGCACAAGGGGCTGCGCAGAAAATTGTCCTCCAACATGACTTTTATGTCTACCTTCTTCAATTTCACAAGGCTGCGAATAGACCCCAGAAGGCTGCACAGAAGTTTTTAAAGAGTGCGAAATTCCTACTGGAGACAACGATGAACAAATAGGAGGCTGCGTAATACTAAGAGTAGGCAGCGATGACATATGTGAAGGTGCATTAACATAAGTGGGCTGCACACAAATATTTGGTGGCTGCGAGTAATTTAAAATTCCTCCCATTGAACCAATCTGCGTATGGTCTCCAAAGGCCTGCACATTGCTTTCAACAAGCAGTGTGCTAAGATATGGAAGTAGCGCATTAACAGTGGGAGATAGGGGAGACACTATTGAAGGCTGCGAATAAACCAAAGATGGCTGTGTAATAATATGTGATGGTTGTGCACTAGTATAAAGAGGGGCACCAGTGATTGAAGGCAGAGAGCTTATAGTAGATGGTTGTGTAGAAACTATTAAAGGCTGGGAAAAAGAAACAAAGGTTTGCCTAGCATTGCCATTATCAAACAAATCAACATCTATATATGGATTTCAAGAGGTGTTCTATTTTTGTAAACTTGGAAAAACTTTCTCGTTAAACACAACATCCCCACTGCAAATAATCTTTTTGGCAACGGGATCCCAAAGCCAAAATCCAAACTGATCCTCACCATAACCAAGAAAGATACATCTCTTAGATTTGAGATTGAGCTTCGTTCCATGCTTCTTAGGAATATGCACAAAGGTTTCACAACCAAACACGCGCAAGTGATGATAATAAATTCTTTTGCCGAGCCATTTCTCCTCTGGGATATCAAAATCCAATCGAGATAAAGGAGCTCAATTGATCAAATAAACTACAGTATTACAAGCCTCTGCCCAAAACTCTTTCCTCAATTCGGAATTCAAGAGCATACACCGAGCTCTCTCAAGAATCATTCGATTCAACCTCTTAGCTGCACCATTTTCTTGAGGGGTGAATGGAACCACTTTAACATTATCTGCACAAAAAGTGTCAACCTTCGAAGAGAAAAACTCTCCACCATTATCTGTTAGTAGGCATTTAATTTTGTGCCCAATCTGATTTTCAACAACAACCTTAAAAGTCTTAAATTTTGAAAACACCTCTGATTTTCTATTCAACATATAAATCCAAACTTTGCGAGTGCAATCATCAAAAAAAGTAACAAAATAGTTAGCACCTCCAAAAGAGGTTACCTTTGTAGGACCGAAAACATTAGAATGCACGAGCTCCAAAGGTGCACTCTTCCTCTCATGACCAATTTTCACGAAGCTGGCCCGACTCTGCTTGCCATAAAGGCAATGCTCACATAACTCCAAATCAACTGATTTTAGGCTTGAAAGTTGATCCCTTTGAAACATGACTTCAAGTCCTCTTTTGCTCATATGTTTGAGCCTCTTATGCCAAAGCTCTGAACCATTGTCCACAACCATCATTGTAGCTCCCACTTCACCATTGTACTCTAAAACATAAAGATTACCCAATTTTTTGCCCTTTGCAATCACCAAGACACCTTTGGTTACTTTCCAAATATCTAAAGAAAAATTCACATTGCACCCTTGAACAATAAGCTGGCTCACCGATATCAGATTTCTTTTTATTGTGGGAACATGCCTTACATCTTTTAAAGTTCATTTATTTCCATTGTTCAAATGCAACGTCACATCACCCTTTCCTACTATATCACATTTTTTGTTATCACCAAGAAAAACACTACCAAACGTATCTTCTTGGTAATTTGTGAAAGCCTCTCGGCATGGAGTAGCATGGAAAGAAGCACCAAAATCGAGCACCCACAAATCAATAGTCGTGTCATTGGTTGATAAAACCAAAACATCATCATCTACAACATTTACTTCATTCTTGCTTACCTTGTTTTGTGCCTTTTTGTAATTCTAACAATTTTTCTTTGTGTGACCCGGTTTGCCACAAAACCAACAAGCACCATTTCTGCCTCTAGACTTCGATCTTGGTGCAGATTTTGACCTTCTCATGTTATTGTTTCTGCCTCTTTCTTGACTCCTTCCCCTATCACCAGTGCTTACAGCAGTTAAGGCGTCACTGGATGAGGGCTCTTGATTCGTTCTCCTCATATCTTCACTGAGAAGTGTGGCTGCAACATCATCAAATTTTAATTTACTTTTGGCAGCCACCGAAGTGTTAACTACCATCACCACTCCTTCCCAGCTGTTCGGTAAAGAACATAGCAACAAGATTGCCTTAATTTCATCATCTAAATTGATGCTTACTGAAATCAATTGGGTAACTAAAGTATTGAATTCATTGAGGTAGTTCGACATAATTCTACCTTCTCTCATTTTCAAATTATAGAACTTCTCCATGATGAAAATCTTGTTTGATGCCAATACAATCGCGTACATATTGGAGATTTTGTCCCAAAGCTCTTTCGTTGTCTTCTCCGCTGAAACATTGAATAGCATATTGTTGGATAGCGAAAGAAAAATAGTTGCCCTTGCTTTCATATCCATATTCTCCCAATCTTCGTCTGACATTGAACCTTTTTCCCTTGGTTTTTCAAAGCAATGCATGTGAGAGATCCTGCTTTATCAGCAGCGATTCCATCTGAACCTTCCACAATCCGAAGTTCTGGCCTGCGAACTTCTCAATCTTCCATTTGCCTACACAGAAAATTATAGTGGTTTGTCATAAATGACTACGTACACTCTCAATGCAGGGGAATCTCTTATTAATTTTGTAACAAATACATAAACTAGCAACTCTATGCTTCAACATTATCTTCATCTACATACAAGCTCCAAAGAAAAGAGCATAACCCACGATGGATAATGAACGACCAACAAAAGGAGACAAAAAGCCAAGAGACAGCCATTACAAATAAAGAACAAGGTTTGCCGATTGGGCTTCACCCGTCCAACAAGCAGGCCTCTCATTTTGGAGCAACTTGAATACCCTTAGGCTTCAAGGTTGAAGGAGGATTGACTCTAATCCTAGTCGGATTGAGCATTTGGGTTATCGCCCTGCACTTGAGACACTAGAGCTGCAGTGGTGTAATATGAGAAACAGATAGGGATCAGCTGCACTGGTGTTGGTTTTCTCGGCTGCAAGAGAGCTTGAATTCCAAGATTGTTGGGGTCTAGAGGATGACATCTTCAGCCTAGACAGTGCACGTGAATTGTTTGACAAAATGCAAATGTGGGGTGAATAAGGATAAACAAAAAAACTATGCAAAAATTCCATTTTAAAAGAAATTAAAAGTGTCTCAGTTGGTGCTCCTTAGATGTCTCATCTTGGAACGATGCTCATTATCACCAGTTACTTGAATGTTTTTTACAGTGTTCTGCAGGGTTTCAAGGATGGGAATGGAGAGACGGTCGGGGACGCGTTTCGAGGACACGGGGATAGGGGGTCTAAGTTTGGGGGTGGCGCGGGGACAGTGGGGGGACGAAATACATATAGTACTTGAAAAAATAGTTATAAAAAGATGTATAAGTATAAGAATTATACATCTTGGAGACAATTAGGAGTCCCCTAGATGTCTTGGGGAAATCCAGCAACCTCGAAGTCCTAGCGGTGCCTTGGAGACAACGACACTGGTGGTGGGATGGTGGCGTTGGTGGCGGGTTGGTGGGGGACGTCTCCCCAAGTCCCCAAATCCCCAATTTCTGAGACGTCCCCGTCTAGGAAATGCTGGGTTTTTTTGGGGGATGCATCCTCGTGGAACACTGATATTTTAAAAATCTCTCAGGGAGTGTTCCTTGATTAAGGAGTGGTATTAACAGTGAGTAATAGGACAAGCACAAGGCAAGTCAAGTCTCTTCAAACTCACAATAAACCAGGATCTAATTGCCTATAGCTGTGCCGCTCTTCTCTAAACAAAAGCCATCTTCTCATCAGATTTTTCACTTTTTTTTTGTGGTAATGTTTCTACACTTTACATAAGAGGTTTACGTGTCTTGTCTATGTGTCCACATTGTGCACCTGTCATGGTTGTATCATTGGGTCCGTGGTGCAATCTTGGGCAACATTCTTGAGTTTTGTTGACACTGGTTTCATATCAATGTAGTTCATAATTGTTACACCACAAGCTTGCCACATTTTTTCATAGTTATGCATCTTATTATTGGAATTGGTGGTTTGAATTACTCTCCACAATAGGATATTTTCACAAGTACGTCAGAGTTATATCTTGCCGCGGGCAGTTTGAACTGTCACACTCTTACAAATGCCATCTAGTATTGTTACACCACAAACCCTCAGGCTGAGTTGTTTTAGAAAAAAAATTGAAGTATTTGATTTTGTTGGTCTTCATGTCAGTTTGGTTTTCTAGGGTTTTATATGGACTAGCGCTTGTGGCACGGAGGAGGCTGATTTTGTTATGTAGGGGACAATTTTTCCAATTCAATACAGTAGTGTCTTTCTCTAATGACAAATACATTGGCTGGGCTCTTATCCAGTTTTGTTGAGTTTGGTTTCACTTGAGCACTCAGTATGAATAAAGGCAGCAGACAATAAGAGTTACTAATAATTATTGATTTTTTTTATAATGCTGGGGATTGTGTTGTTATTGAAAAAAAATGATAATGTTGGATCTCGTATGAATTTGGTTTTCTAGATTTGTATAGATACCAATGGGATTGATATTCTTAAATACTGTGGTCATTATGCTCTAGTTGTGCATCATATGTTTTTCCAGAAACTCAGTAAACTAAAATCTCAAATTAACAGGTAACTCTACCTACTCTACTATATTTTCAAGGTGATGACCCAAATTGTTGAGAGGAGCAGCATATGCATTAGTAATCCCAAACTTTCCGATGACATTTATCAGTGCAGGCCCTTGAAGATATTCCTTGGAAAGATAATATGTTTGCTCAGCGTGCTGATATGTAAGTCTCAAGATTTAATCACAGTAATAAGTTTCCTGGTATTAATGATTTCTTGTTCAATCTGTTTTAATTCGTTAGTGGACACAATTTTTTTGGCTTCAATATCAGAATAGCGTTATTTTCCAATAAATTTTTTTTTCTGAGTTTCTGATGTGTACCAAAATAACACTGTCCAAGCTTGCAATTTACGTATATGGTCAGTTAATTTTATATTTATATACATGATGTAGATAAGTGTGTTAAACGAATGAATTCAGATGCATAGATGAAACATACTTCTTTGAGAAGAGCTTCGTCATCATCTGGAGCAGTACTATCATGCCACAAATTTACAAGAGAAAACTTTGCCTTTATTTAAGTCTTTAAAAGCAGTATTGCAAAATAAATGCCAATCAAAACCATTTAAATAGTGTATATTTTACCTATCCTTTCTTCAAAAGAAAGTGCAATTTCTCTCGATGCATGAAATAGAGTGCTCATTTCAGGATTCTTTGTTTGGTAGCATTCATATTCCCCATACCCTTTGACTCATAGGTTAAGTTTTACTTCTTAAATTCTTTGCAAACTATCTAGTATTTTGGTCTCCTTTGGATATTATATGCAATTTTTTTTTATTGGTGTTGGACTTAGTCGAAATAGTGCATGTGATTTTTTCATCATATACAGATGTTTTCTTTTCAAATGTTCACTGGCTGTGCTTTAATTGAGTGTTCATGTGCATTTGTTTGATGTGATCAGATTATTTCTTATCTCATAAAATGTTTGTTTTGCTTATAGCCTAGCGAACATACATTTGCAGAAATGAGATTACATGATCTGTAAACCTGTTGACACACTCATTAGCACACTGTGATCTTCATTAGGCTTCTTCAGCCCTGCTTTTCCCATTTGGCAGGGACTCCAGCTGCAACACAGGCCTTGTTAAAGTATCAATTCACCTAAGATATATGAAGTGGATGGAAGAGTTTAAACTGTCGACACTTTATGTTGGAGGTGATTGCTACCATAAAGTATTGACACATTAACCATAACATACAGAATTTTAGATGAGAAAAGTGGATAATGGACCCATATTTCAATAATACAGATAAGTAATTAAGTATGTATTAGCATTTACATAGCAAAAGTTTGATAATTGTGGTAGATCAGGATATTATGTGAAGTATATATCTATACAAGAAAATAATATTACGCCATGTGGATTATGATTATATGCTCATTCGAAGTTTTGGTTTTTCTCCTCCAATCCATTCATCTTGCAGTATCATTGCTTATTATTGAAGCTTCGAGAGAAAAAATTCTTGTCGTGCAGTTCACTATTCAGAGCCACATCGTGGATTATATAGAAATCTTTCTCAGGTTGCTCGTTGAAGGTTAAAGAGTTTTTTGAAACTTTTATTTTTAAGTGCATAGAGACATGTGGCAAATTGTCTGTGTTCGTCCTGATACAAATACTTTAATGATCTTGTCCTGGGACAGTCGCCCATATTTTTTAGCGAAGCTTTAATGATCTTATTCATGCTTATTCTCATGGATGGCAATGTTTTTAAGATACACCTGAAATAAAACCTTTGGAGCAGGTGCTATCCAAGCAAGGGCTTTGGTAAGTCAACCAGCACATATTTAGAAAGAGCTAATATGGTATATCCTTCATAAACAACTACCAAAGGTCCAAAGTGGGTCATCTCTTTGAAGCAGAGATTAAGTGTACTCTAATGATGGGAATTGGGCTTCAAATTCTTGCTAGCAACTTGTAGATATAAATGGATTCTTCTCTCATACTCCCAAAATTCTATGCAAGGTCAGTGCATTTGTTCGGTTCTGCCAATATATGCATAAGCGATGATTCATTGTCTATTGTAATCAGTGGAATTATGAGCTCTGATTATGCTTCCATGTATTTTAGCTGCCATGCGGCTTATGGGTATGGATGACAGAAGGTAAATTCACCTGTCAATAATGAAATAAAGTGAGATGTGTCAAAGCTACTACCCACCAAGGATTTATGGTTGTTTCTTGACTTGGGTGTGTTCTATTTATCATGTTTAGTGGCTATGAATTAACAATTTGGAAGGGATTCGGTTTAATCAATGACATAGAATTTGTATTTGTACAATGATTCTAGCTGTAATAGTGATGAATATGCAGGAAATCTCCACATTACCAAATTTATGATCACCAGTCTGTGGAGCAAGGAGCAATCAAGTAAAATTTCATATGTATCATGGGTAGGGAGAAAATCTAGGTTGGCCAATCCACAGATGGACAATTTTAAAATGTTTTTATTCAATCATTGAATACTACTGAGGATATTTTGACCTCACATATTCTCTGTTGAAGCAGATAACAAGCCAACTTGTTTACTGTATCTATGAGGAGGCATAAATGTTGAGAGGGATTAGCCGAGTGTATCATTTCAGTTGGACAATAGTGACAATCTGTTTTAGTTGCCAGTATCTTGTTAACTGGTGTTTGATTTTAAATAGTACTATGTTAGGCCTATTCGGTTAAAACATTCAAAGCAATTGATCATCTCTACTATCTAGGTGTTGCTCCAATAGCCACATTGCACACAAAAACAAAATATCTAACAAAACCAAAATAGATGTAAAACAGATGATTCTGCAATCAGAGCCAAATAGACACAATCAATAGACCTGAATGGTCATCATTCGCACTGGAAGATGGCGGTAGCATTTATGGAGGTCTATTTGATGCATAATGGGTTGGCATAAAAAGAGGGAAGTCTCTGCATAAGGAAAATATATATTAATATCAAATATCACTTTGCTTAGATGCTAAGCAAATGGAGGCTTTCAGTTTCTTTGGGATTTCAGAATCTCACCTACCATGCCATGTACAATTTCATTATTATAAGTAAGAATTTGATAAATTTTAGTAAAACCTTTTTGTTGAGTTCACTACAGATCACTGGTAAGAGGCATTCAATGTCCACATCTCTTCCCGGTTCATGCTTAAGTGATACATATAAGCACAAATTTGATGATGTCAACCATAAAGGCTATCACTACTATATGAAAAACCTACAGTAGAAGCATAGTTGATTTGAAAATCAGAAAATATTCTTGGTACATGAGTCTATATCACAAATTTCAATTAAATCAATGTCAATCTTCACATTTTTATATCATAAAATAAAAACTTATTGAAAAATTATAATCTAATTTTTTATATCTAGTTTTGTAAGTTAATATTATCTGGATTTTCTGCTTATCCCAATTAAACAATGTCCACCACATTACCCATCTTTTAAAAAATTTCTTCCATTCTCCAAAAAAGAAAATAGTTAAATTTATAAATTCGAACAACATGAATCTACCAAATTACTTCCCAAAGTATCATACAGAGAAGAATTTTATGTTTTTTTTATTATCAAAATATGATTTATTAAAAAAAACTTAAAAGCTTAATAGAAAAATAAAACAAGCAAATAAAAAAACCTTGACTTGCCACTGAAAAATCCTCAACCCACTAATTGGATGACAATGATTACCCAACTATAAAACTAGAACAAAAACTAACATGAAATCTGAATTGGTTTTTCTTGTCCTATAAAAATCACCAAACGCGGACATTTAATAGATCAAATTTTCTAAATAAAACTTAAAAAGATTATGAATTCAATCATTTAAAAAAAATTATCATTCACTGCCATTCTCTCATTGACTGCCTATTAAAGATAAAAAATTGAATATTTTACTATGCATCACAAAAATACAAAAACCAATACAAACTTTTTGGTAGAACCTACTTTTTAATATGTATCACAAAAACAAATAAACCAGTACAATACTTTTTGATAGAACCTACTTTTAAATTTTAGTTTTCATAAAATTTATATCCTAAACTTGCTTTTACTGTTTTGTTTACAAATATTCTTTGTAACATCTTATTTTTCTTAATTTAGTAAAAAAAATTATATCCTAAACTTGTCTGCTTATACTTCTTAGAGGTTGTTGAAGTTTTGTGCGTAAAATGTCATGGCTATTTCTATTGAAGAGTATATTAATGTGACTTGTCAAAGGTAGGAAGATTACTCAAGTGACTAATGGATGTCTAGAATCACAAAATTTTGTCTAGAATCATAAAGTTTAAATGTTCACAAGTAGATGATATTTATGTTTACAATGTAATTATAAATACAAAATAATAATAAATTTTTTTCTAGATTAATTATCTTAAAGAAGACCAAAATTCTATTTATACAAGATAAAATAAAATATATTTGTAACAAATATTTTAAAATTCTAATGTCCATATTATTTTAACTCAATTCTTATAATTGACTACTATAGTTTATGAATTGTCATATAATTTTAAAGAGTCTTTGTTAAACACACCACTTTCTTGACCATCAAGGATCAACTCATGGGGTTGTCATGGTAGGTAAAGAATCATTGAACAATCTTTTTTTTTTAACTTTTTCTTTCTACTTCCTTGACTTTAGAAGATTGCTCATCTCTTTCTTTCCTTTTTCTTTCTACTTCCTTGACTTTAGGAGATTGCTCTTTCTTTTTACCTCATTGACTTTGGGAGATTGCTCACATTACCCAATTTTTTTTTTCATATATGTAGATGAATTTTCTTAGGGTGAAGCAATATGAGATGTTCTTTGAATTTGTGTATTCTTGATATTACCAAATTATATGTGCATTCTTTATGTTAAACTAAAAAAATTCTAAATCCATTGTAATGAATTAAGTTGTCTAGGTGGGTCAAGGCCTACATAATTTTCCTTAGCCCCTCATTTTATGCTAGGCGTTCGTGAGTTGGGTTAGTATATTGTGGCAAGTTTTTTTGTGTTGGTTAAGTTGGGCATGAGACATTTGGAGCTTTTGGGTGGATATTGGTTATGAAGACTAGTTTCATTTCAAATAATTTGTTATAGTTAATATATATGATTTAATTGTTAATTATTGTGGTATAAAATCCTTATCGATTTCATGAATGGTTGTTAATTGTGAACCCAAGGGTTTCAACTCGTAGCATCTAGAGATAACCCCTATTTTTTGATGAGATCTTGGTCCCTTATAAGTTTAAGCATGAATCAAATAGTAACAAATATAAGATATCTCTTTGATATTGAGTTCATTGATTTTACTCAAGTTCTAGTTATGTAAAAAGCAAGACTATAGAGCATACACCATTATATTAGAGACCATACTTTTAAGGATTAAAAATAATTGAATGAACAAATGATTGAGATTGTGATTTCATCTATAGTTAAGACTAGAAAGTAGACTAGCCAATGTTACCAAACTATCACTTACTACAAAAGAGCCAGACCTAGGACAAAGAGAAGGCAAGGAAGGGAAAATCCAAATAACTATCAATATCATAAATGATGCCAATGTTATGATCTAATTAGTACAATGGTCAATACCAAATCCTCCTATGACTTCCAAATACTATGTCGATCAATGTTAGAATAATATTGAGCCTTATTAATGGTGGGTGTTAACAATGTTCAAAATTAGATTATGGAATGGGATTATATTCAACTTGTTTTGGGTTTATGAATTATGGACTAATGTTTTTTTTTTGATTCGTAATTCTCAGTCAAAGTTGAGCGCTTTTGATTGGAGCTTTGAACCAACACTTTTAACTAGAGATATGAACTAGTGAGGCCACAAACATGGACCTCATCACGGCTCTCATTTCCTTCTCTTCTCCATCTCCTCATCTCCATCTCTCCTCTACCTCCTTTCATCCTCCTCTTCTCCTTCAACTCCTTCCTCTTGCCTCCTCTGCTCCTTATTCCTCCATTCCTCCTCCTCTCCTCCAACTCCTTTGTCTCCACTCTTCTCCTCCTCCTCCTCCTTTACTCCTCTCTACCTTCTCCTCCACTTCCTTTTGCTACCTCCAAACTACCTATTGTACCCCAAATTAATTTTTTTGCTACACTTAGGCATTTTGGAAAAATGGTCAAAAGTCTTGTAAAAAACTGTCAAAAGGTTGGGAACCATTATCAATAATAATTGATGGATCTCATGTAGCGACAAAGAGAGAAGAAGTAGATTCAAGATAAGTTGTTTGCTTTGAATCCGAGAATGATAGGTCCCCCTAACCATGCCCAGATGAAAGAGAAGTTCAAACATCAGACTCTATGGTGAGGAATGAACACTCAACTCTGGCTTCCAACTCCTAATGTCTCAACCTTTGGAAAATTGAAATTTGCATGTCATGCATGTGTGTCAAAAACTAAAAATTTTCAAAATCCGAGGATCTGGGTTTGCTTAGAGTGGCCTTGTCTAGAAAACCTAGATCTCAGTTTTTCGGCCCTAAATTTTAGGAAATTTTCTAAAAATAGACTTTTTGGGGGTTTTTATGAGTTTCTTCTCAAATAGATGTTGGCAAAAATTTCTAAAAATAGAAAGTTCAACTTCTAGGGCTCAAACTGATTTTGATTGGCTTAAAATAATTCCTCATTCGGTTGGTCCAGTCAGAATAATCAAAAGATTAGTTTTGCACTGGTGGATCTATTCTGCTTTTTAGAAGCTTTTTTAGGAGCTCCAAGGACATTAATGGAGGTTGCTCAACTACTAGGTGTCAGATTCAGAGTCTCAAGCACTGTACAAATCAAGAAGTGACAGAAGATGATTGAAGAATGAAGAACGAAGAATGGAGGTTGAAAAATCTTGAAAATTCCAAAATTGTGACTAAGTCTAGAGAGTTCAGGCGCCCCTGCCCAGTCTAGAAGCCTGGGATTTTGTGCCTTAGAAATTTTTCAGTCTCCGACAATCAAAGCAATGGGGAGCACGAAGAACGGTGAAGAAAGTTAAAAATTGATAAATAAAAAACTCTCTGGAGGCAATGGGCTCCCCAGCTAGCCAAGGAAACCCATCATTTCAAGGTATCAGTTGATGGAACTAGGATTTCTGCCTCCAATATTTTTTGTTCACAATTCTTCTGGCTCCGTAATGAATCTAGAAACATGGTTGTCAGATCAATCTATCAACCAAAAGATCAGATTGAATGGAGAAGTCTTGGCAGAGAAGCAAATTGCAAATTGTGAAAATCATGAAAAATATACTAAGTTTGAGAATTTTGGGCACCCCAGGTAGCCAAGGGCGCCTAGGGTTTTGAGCCACTAGATGCAGTGTTTAGGGTTTTCAAATATTCTCATTGTCTCTGGAATTTTTCCAACTATCAAGTGTATACCCCAACCTGATCATCAAACTTGTCAATTGCCGACAAAATCAAATTGAACAGAGGACACAACATGAGGTATATATTTGAAGGATGGAATCCAAGCAAAAATGGTGAAGTTTGGAGATGTTGGGCGCCCTAGGTAGCCAGGGGTGCTCAACAAGATTTTGAGGGCCTAAAAGTGAAAATTAGGATTTGTTACCTCCAACAACATTTATTCATATTCAGTCCAGCTCTTCAACGGATTCGACGATGAGTTCGTTAGATTTATCAAGCACCATTTATGTTAGATTAAACGAGGGAGTAAAATCTTGCAAAATGAGGAAAGTCAAAAGAAAAGATGAAAATCTCAAGAAATATTCTAACATTGGGAGACATGGGTGCCCCAACTAGCCAAGGGTGTCCAAGCTTTTGAGGCCCCAAATCAACTTTTCAGGAGATATCACTTCCAAAAGACCCCTCTCAAAATTAATCAAGCTACCCAACAAGTCCAACCATCAGTTCATCAAACTTCCCAATCATCCAAAGATTTAAAAAAAAAAAAAAACATAGTAATTGAAGGAAAAACACAGAAAAATGGCTAACACTTGTCAGTAAAGGTGCCCTTGGTAGCTAGGGGCACCCATGTGTTTAGAGGTCCAGAGGGTGTTTTTATCAAAAGTTGCCTCCATAATAACCTTCTCCAATTTGATCAAGCTTCACGATGGATCATTTAGCCAACTCACAGGATCAATCTGGCGTCCGAAAATCAAGATCAAACTGAGGTCAAAAATCAAGCAAAAGTTAAGATTTCAAGAAAAATGGGTAAATTTGCTAAGAAGGGCGCCCAAGGCTCAATTCCTTAGAATTTTTTTCGAGTTTTATCATGCATTAGTCAAAAAGTGACCACATTTGATGAACTTGCTCAAGATTGGCTTCAAAAGTTTTAAAGTTGGAGAATAAAAGCATTTTTTTCCTCAAAACCTATTTAAGAAGGCCTTTGCATTCATTATTCAAAAAAATTTGCAGGTGGTGTCCAAGAGCAAGAGAGGAGAAACATAATTTTTTTCTTCATTTCAAGATTCGAAGGCTAAAACTTGTTGATTTTTCAAATTTTTTCATATTTTCCAAATTATCTTGCACAAAGGCTTCATTTTTCATGCTTTATTTTTCCAAGGCATCAATTTTCAGAAGGGCGTCAATATTTTCCAATTTCAACAATCTGGGTCAGCTTGGTTTTCAATTCTCTACAACTTTGAAGAATTTTCCAATTTTTAAGAACTTGCTTTTTTTCTCACATGTCTAAGAAATCTTTAGTATTTTCAAAATCTGATCAATAAGGTTCATAAAAAACATGATTATGCACAAAACCTAGCTCTTAGCTTTTTTTCAGAATTTTTTTCCAAAAATTAGGTTTTCTGCTTTTTCAACCAGCCATCAACAATTTTCAAAAATGAACGATCTGGGTGTTCTTGCAATGAGATTCTCTACAAAACCCATATCTTAGATTATTTTTGAAAAATCTGCCCGTTTGAAGAAGAAAAATCAGCAAGCTAAATTTAGTATTTGTGTAGAACTTGTCCAAACATAGTCAAGTTTACAATCAATCTTCAAGTTTTTCAGCATGGAGTACTCTCCCATCGAATTCAAAGCCAAGAAAATGTTGTATCATGATTTCATCAAAACTTTTGAGACTGATTTGCATCATATAAAGCCAATGTTCAATTTGCGTGCTTTGGAAGATGCATGAAAAGTTGCAGTCAAACATCTTGGTCATTTTGGGTTATTTGCAGCCTAAGGCCGAACAATGTTGAGAAGTGATTTGAGAAAAAGGACAAGTATTGATGCAATGAGATTTTAGGGTTCCCTACTCCTCTACTTGTGTATAAATAAGAGCAGCCTTGCCCATTTTTCTTTAAACATGTTTGTGATAACAAAATGTCGAGCCTACTAGTGCCTTCTAATCGTTATTCAATATTGTTCACTTAGTGTTAGAGAAAGTTTGCAAGCCTGTAATGCTGCAAATTATTGTTCAATTCATGTGTTTGTGTCAAGTATTTTCTAGTTTGATGGCTAAACTGTAAGCCTATTATTGCTACAATCTTGTTGTCCCAGAAGTGTAATCTTTGTTACTTGAAATTTGAGAAAAGGAAATCTTATGCTTGCTTTGTTGTTTTGATCTACTGTCTCAGTTTTTCATTTTATGTGTTATGCTTATATGATCTATATTTCAGCTTGTATTGAAAATATAGTAGATGTGCATTGGAAGAAAGTTTGTTTAATTATTTGTGTCAAAGAATCATTCCTTGTTCATTTCTAACTCTCAAGCTCTGTGTTTACTTGAGTAGTTAGAAATGTCAATAGAGTAGGCTTAGCCATAGTTGAAATTCAAAAGAGAAAGTCTCAGCTACGACACTAGAGTTTTATAACCTTGTGCTCTTAGCTAAAATAAATATTGGAAAATTAGTTTTAGTTTACTTTCTTTAAGAAACATCAACAAAGAGGGAGCTTCCCCTCCTAATTCGAAGAGCAGTTTATCTGTGCATAGCTATCTGTTTCTAATCTAATCCACATGCTAGAGGTACAAATTGAAATGCCAACAGTTTTCTGGCACCCATCGTGGGGCACAAGGCATAAAACTTCAAGAAAGCTTATGCTTTCTGACACAGGAATGACCATCCGACACCCTATTGCGCGATCTAGCCAAAAGTAATGGGTGATAACAACAATAATGCTGGCAGGAATCCAAGACATCCACCCCCATTACCTTGGGGTAATAGCATTGGACCTTTGGCTTTGCAGGAACATCATGAGATACCTAAAGGGTCAAGAAAGCACTTTCCATAGTTTCACAGCGATGGAAGTCAACATCCTAATGATCATCTTTTCGCCTTCACAACAGCTTACACCATCTTGCATGTGGCACATGAAGACATCACAATGCATCTTTTTGTGGAGACTCTTGTTGGGAATGTTTCCTATTGGTTCAATCACTTGGAGTTGGGAAACTACGAGTGATAAATTCTTGGCGAGATTCAAGCCTGTTGAAGATAGTCATTGGTTGTTTTCCCAACTTGAAAATTCAAAGATGGAGTACAACAAGCACATGAGGGAGTTTGTAGCAAGATTTAATCATCTTGTTATATGAATTTCTTCTACACTTAATCCTCACCGAAGATTTTGATGAGCTGCTTCATAAATGCTCTTCCATCATAAATAGCCTTCTTTTTTAAGATGGAAAAAGAAGCAAAATTGACGGATGTGCAAGAACACACAATCGAGTTGGAGGATAATATGATTACTTCTGGCAAGATGAAGAAGGATTCAATCAGACCTCTAGTTCAAAGTTCTTTAGATCCATAACTACAAAAGGTAGCCAATGAGATGCTTGCACTACCACCACCACAATATCAACGTCCACCACAATATCAACTTCAACAACCATACTAGCTAAAGGGGAATAATTGTCAGCCTTTCAATAGTTACAGGCCATGGTTGCCAGTGCCTCTACCAAGACCAATGATTGAAGCTACACCAAATGCACTATTTTGTGCTTTCCATGAAACCAATGCACATACTAGTTCTACATGTTCAAATAATTTAATAATGAACTAGATTATGGGATATCTTGGTGTTGCACCCAGTTCCAGTTTTGTCCCAACACCAAGTTCAAATGTTGTCTTACCACAGACGAACAACTTTGATGAAAACTTTTCTCTGGGATACTTTCAAAGTGAACCCGTTATTGAACAAAAAGAAGGCCTCCACCACTACTCTCTTGTGGTAAATCACATAAGACATTCTATGCCTGTGTTTACACATGTTTTGCACTTGCAAGCACATAAAGAATAAGAAGAGAGACTGAAAGCACAGAAAGAAAAATAAAAAGAAGTGGCTTTTGCTTCTAATCCTAAGCCTTCTCAAGAGAACGTTAAAGCAGTTGCTCAAGACTCGTCTTCAAAAATTTTTGATACTGTAGACTCCCCGATGAAGACAAAGGTACAAATTTCTCAACTGAGGTATCTTTGTGATCATCTTGATTAGCTGGATAGAATAATACATGTAAATAAAGAAGCTTCAATTCAACCTACATTGCTTGAGTCATGTATTCCAGCGAAAGAAAAGCCTAAAACTTTCTATATATCTTTGTATATAGGAGGATTTAAATCGAAGAATTATATCATTGATTCAAGAGCCTTAGACAACGTCATACCTCTATAAATGATGAATGCATTGGGACTTTCATGCACTAAGACACAGGACGAGTGTTATTCACTTGAGTCTAAGTCAGTGTCATTGGTCAGACAATTGAAGGACGCTCAAGTAAGGTTGGAAGCTTGTCCAGAGAAAAAGATAATGATGAATATCCTAGTGGCTGACATTCCAGCTAGCTACGGGATGTTGTTGAGTTAGAGCTTTTGCAAAAATCTTGGTGGTGCAATGCAGTTAGATTGGTCATCCGTGACCATTCCTATAAAGGAGGGAAAAATCAAGATAGAACTTGAGCCCAAATCATGATCCATGGTGGTAAAATCTCCAGACCCCCAACCCAAATTCTATATCAAGAAACGAGTCCTAGTAATTATGTAACACTGTCAGAGATAGAAATTAAAGACCAAAACACTGCTTGTCCTGAAAAGAAACTGACAGAGGATACAAGGTTATAGACAATATAGTTCGATGGAGCAGGGGAAATAATCATCTCCTTTAAAGGATAGTTGGACCAATTTGCACATTGCCTGCAATTGGAATTCACTAAAGTGTTAGGGTTAGAAGGTAGATATCTAATAGTTAAATGCAAATTTGATCAATAAAATAGAGAAATAAAACACACACAAAATTATAGCAGAAACAAGACAACACAAAGAATTTAACGTGGTTCACCCAATCCAAGCTACATCCACAAAACTGTAGCCATCCAATGATTTTATTATCCAGTGTAAAACATATTACAATCTCATGAATAATGTCATGCTACAACTCTCATCCCAACCGCTTATAACAAGCTTTTTAGAAGCTTCCAAAAATTAGGGTTCTACAAAGTCAGTTTTTTCCTTTTTTGATGACAAAGCAAAAAAATAAGAAAACAAAAATTCTTGGGGGTTGCCGCCCCTGAACCCCCGCCCAGGGCCTGACCCGGCCTCAGACCCCGGCGAGGATACATGAAGAGTGTACAGTATAACATGATTAGTCACCACATACCAACAATCTCCCACTTGGAGACTGATCAAGATCCACACCAACACATAAAGTTGAAAAAGAGGCACTTTTGTTAGGCCTAAAAACTTCCAAAGACATGGGAATCGAACTCCAATGTGTTAAAGGGGATGTAGAGCTGATCGATGAGCCAATCAAAGGATATTTCTAGGTCAGGAAGGATCACCTACGACATTATAGAAACCAAGTTTGGAGCATCAGAGACATCCTGAGGATGAATGACAACGAAATTGATGACTCACTGGTATCTGCTTCCCTCTTTGTGCCGTATTATAAATTTTGTCAGGGTACTTAGGTGTATGAAGCTATGAGAATCTTCATCTCGGAAGATTTTTCTCCTGCGATACCCATGAGAAGAGAAGTAAAGCCTTTCGGGTAGAAATGACATCCTTCGGGGATTGAGTAATTTTATTTTGTTTTTGTGATGTGTTTCCCCTTTCTGTAATGTGTTGTTATGTTGTGTTTCCCCTTTTTGTAACAGTTTTGTCCCGTTTTAGGTGATTTTTAGGGAAGTCCAACTTATAGGTGATTCTAGGAAGTCCTATCCTAGGTGACTTAGGGAAAAAAGTCTTGTTATAGGTGATTAGGAAATGTTGTTGACTCTGAAGTCCAATGGATAAGGCACTAGTTTATGCTTAAAAGTCTAGAGATGCCTTGGTTCTCCTATGTCATAAGTATCTGACACAGTCCCTAGACAGAGCCAAATGTTGTACCCCAAATTAAAAAATTTGGTACAATTAAGCATTTTGGAAAAATGATCAAAAGTCTTGTCAAAAACCGTCAAAAGGTCAAAAATTAAAATTTGCATGTCATGCATGTGGGTCAAAAACTTAAAATTTTCAAAATATGAGGATTTTGGGTCTGCTTAGAGCGGCCTTGTCTAGAAAACCCATATCTCAATTTTTTGGCCCTAAAATTTAGGAAATTTTCTAAAAATAGACTTTTTTGGGTTTCTTCTCAAATAGATGCTAGCAATAGAAATTTCTAAAAATAGAAAGTTTGGCTTCCAGGGTTCAAACTGATTTTGATTAGCTTAAAATACTTCCTCATCAGGCCGATCCAGTCAGAATCGTCAAAAGATTAGTTTTGCCTTGGTGGGTCTATTCTATTTTTTCAGAAGCTTTTTCAGGAGCTCCAAGGACATTAATGGAGATTTCTCAACTACTAGGTGTCAAACTCAAAGTATCAAGCACTGTACAGATCAAGAAGTGACAAAAGAAGATCAAAGAACGAAGAACAAATAATGGAAGTTGGAAAATCTTGAAAATTACAAAATTGCGACAAAGTTTGGAGAGTTCAGGTGCCCCTACCCAGTCTAGATGCCTAGGATTTTGTGCCTTAGAAATTTTTCAGTCTTTGGCAGTCAAAGAAATGGTGAGCATGAAGAATGATGAAAAAATTTGAAAATTGTGAAATAAAAAACTCTTTGGAGGCCATGGGCACCCCAGCTAGCCAGGGGTGCCCATCATTTCAAGGTATCAGTTGATGAAACTAGGGTTTCTACCTCGAAGATGTTTTGATCATAATTCTCCTGGCTCTGTAATGAATCTGACAAAATGGTCGTCAGATCAATCTAGCAACCAAAATCTCAGATTGAATGGAGAAGTTTTAGTAGAGAAGCAAACTGCAAATTATGAAAATCAAGAAAAATATACTATCTGAGAATTTTAGGCGCCCCAAGTAGCTAGGGGTGCTTAGGGTTTTAAGCCACCAGACGTAGTGATTAGGGTTTACAAATATGCTCATTTTCTTTGGAATTTTTCCAGCTATCTAGTGTATACCCCAACCTAATTATCAGACTTGTCAGTTGCTCGAAAAATCAAATTGAACAGAGGACACAACATGAGGTACAAATTTGAAGGATGAAATCCAAGCAAAATGGGTGAAGTCTAGAGATGTTGGGTGCCCCAGGTAGCCAGGGGCGCTCAATATTTTGAGGGCCTAAAAGTGAAAATTAGGATTTGTTACCTCCAACAACATTTCTTCAAATTCAATCTATCTCTTCAACAGATTCGACAGTAAGTTCGTTAGATTTATCAAGCATGAGTTATGCCAAATTGAACAGGGGAGTAAAATCTTGCAAAATGAGGAAAGTCAAAAGCAAAGATGAGAATCTCAAGAAATATTCTAACACTGGGAGACATGGGCGCCCCAGCTAGCCAGGGGCGCTCGAGCTTTTGAGGCCCCAAATCAATTTTTCAGGAGATATCACTTCCAGAAGACCCCTCTCATAATTAATCAAGCTATCCAACGAGTCCAACCATCAGCTCATTAGACTTCCTAATCATCTAGAAATGATAATTCATTTAAAGATTAAAAAAAACACAGTAATTAAAGGAAAAAAATAGAAAAATGGCTCACTTGTCAGTAAAGGTGCCCTTGGTAGCTACGGGCGCCTATGTGTCTGAAGGTCCAGATGACGTTTTTATCAAAAGTTTCCTCAAGGATAACCTTTTCCAATTTGATCAAGCTTCATGATGGATCATTCAACCAAATCACAAGATCAATCTAGCGTCCGAAAATCAAGATCAAATTGAGGTCAAAAATCAAGCAAAAGTTGAAATTTCAAGAAAAGTGGCTAAGTCTACTAAGAGGGGTGCCCAAGGCTCAATACCTTAGAATTTTTTTGGGGTTTTATTATGCATCAATCAAAAAGTGACCACATTCAATGAACCTACTCAAGATTGGCTTCAAAATTTGTAAAGTTGGAGAATAAAAGCATTTTTCTTCCTCAAAACCCATTTAAGAAGGCCTTTGCATTCATTATTCACAAATTTTTGCAAGTGGCGTCCAAGAGAAAGAGAGGAGAAACATAAAAACTTTCTTCATTTCAAGATTTGAAGGCTAAAACTTGTTGATTTTTCAAAGTTCTTCATATTTTCCAAATCAGCTTGCACAAAGGCTTCCTTTTTCATGCTTTATTTTTCAGGGAACCGATTTTTAGAAGAAGGGGGTCAATATTTTCCAATTTTAACAATCTGGGTCAGCTTGGTTTTCAATTCTCTACAACTTTGAAGATTTTTTCAATTTTCAAGAACCTGCCTTTTTCTTGCATGTCCAAGAAATCTTTAGTATTTTCAAAATCTAAGCAACTAGGTTCATTCAAAACATGATTCTGTACAAAACCCAACTCTCATCTTTTTTTAGAAAAAAATCCAAAAATTAGGGTTTCTTCTTTTTCAACCAGTCATCAACAATTTTTAGAAACAAACGATTTGGGTCTTCTTGCAATGAGATTCTCTACAAAACCCATATCTCAGATTATTTTTGAAAACATTGTTTGTTTGAAGAAGAAAAATCAGTAAACTAAATTTAGTATTTGTGAAGAACTTGTCCAAACATAGTCAATTTTACAGTCAATCTTCAAGTTTTTCAGCATGGAGTACTCTCCCATCAAATTCAAATCCAAGACAATGTTGTATCATGATTTCATCAAAACTTCTGAGATTGATTTGCATCATATAAAGTCAATGTTCAATTTGTTGCTTTGGAAGACGCATGAAAAGTTGCAGTCAGACATCTTGGTCATTTTGGGTTATTTGCAGCCTAAGGCCAGACAATGTTGAGAAGTGCTTTTAGAAAAAGGACAAGTATTGGAAAATATTTGTACAATATTCTTCCATAGAAGAAACATAGGAATGTCAAAAGATGGTCACACACAGGGTAAAAAAAGATATGTTGAAGCAGGATGATATATTTATAAAAGGTCATCATTCCAGTTGTAGAGCCGTCGAGATTAGCAAATTAGCAAGATTTGATAAAGAAGCTAAAGATTTCAAATATTTCCTAAGTTCAATTGCAGAAGGTGAAGAGATCTTGGAAATGCAGAATTTCGCTATAGATAGTATTGATGCTCCTGATAGAGATACAGTTTCAAGATTTTTCGTAGATGTGGTTGAGATTTAAAGTAGCAGTAAATTAGAAGCTTTCTTCAAGATTTCTTTCCATTCTTATCTCATGCTTTCTTTTTATTCCTATCTCAGGCTTATCCATTCTTCGAAAGAGAAAAGAAAACAAGTTGTAATAGTTGGCACTTTTCCTGTTTTTATGCTTTCATAGGTTGTTAGATGCTTATCTCATTTTAGTTTTAGAAATAAAGTTTGTATGTTGGCAAGCCTTAGTTGTAAAATGAAGGAGATTTTAGGGTTCCCTACTCCTCTGCTTGTGTATAAATAAGGGCAGCCTTGCCCATTTTTCTTTAACTGTGCTTGTGATAACAAAACGCTAAGCCTACTAGTGCCTTCTAATTGTTGTTCACTTAGTGTTAGAGCAAGTTTGCAAGCTTGTAATGTTGCAAGTTATTGTTCAATTCATGTGTTTTTTTCAAGCGTTTTTTGGTTTGATGGCTAAATTGTAAGCCTATTATTGCTACAATCCTATTGTCCCAAAAGTGTAATCTTTGTTACTTGAAATTTGAGAAAAGCAAATCTTATGCCTACTTTGCTACTTTGATCTAATGTCTCAGGTTTTTATTTTATGTGTTGTGCTTATATGATCTCTATTTCAGCTTACATTGAAATTACAATAGATGTGTGTTGGAAGAAATTTTGTTTAAGTATTTGTGTCAAAGAATCATTCCTTGTTCATTTCTAACTCTCAAGCTATGTGTTTACTTGAGTAGTTAGAAACGTCATTAGAGTAGGCTTAGTCGTAGTTGGAATTCAAAAGAGAAAATCTTAGCTACGACGCTAGAGTTTTATAACCTTGTGCTCTTAGTCAAACAAAAATATTGGAAAAATAATTTTAGTTTACTTTCTTTAAGTAACATCAGCAAAGAGGGAGCTTCCCCTCCTATTTTGAAGAGAAATTTATTTGTGCATAGCTATCTATTTCTAATCTGCATACCAGAGGTGTGAATTGAAATTCCAACACTACCTTCGCTAACCCCACAAAAATGCATGCCAAATCCATCCACCGTTCATCACAACTCTTTGTGTTTGATTGTTTCCACCCCCACACAGAGGTTCCTTTGTCTATCATGCATTGTACACCTTCGTCCTCCCTTTGTCCTTCGACCAACGATAGTTCGATCCATCATCCACTAGTGGGATTCGAACATGTGACAACATTGAAGTTGTTGCTTGCAAATTTTTGTTGCATTGCGAGGTCATCCCCCAATTATGGACTAATGTTTAGTCCAATGTTTGCACTTAAAATTTCATGCTTGTTAGACTAATGTTTTTGTGATCTTGCTTGATTTAAATTTTTCTTTGGTTCATTATAATAATGTTATGAAAGCTCTTTGTTATGCCTTTCTCATTTTATATTTTAAATATATAATCATACTAAAAAGATGCATAATAGAAGGTTTGTAGTTTAAATTGAATAGAAGAATTCTTTTTCACCAAGTTTTTGATTTGTACTATTAAATGTATAATTATGTAATTGTATGCAACCTTATAAGTAAAATGAACATGTGTAGAATTATGACTTCTAGTTGTATTCCACCCTTTAGGTGGAACTAGAAAATAATAAACTCAATGAATCAACTACAAACTCTCATAAAATAACTTTGTAAAGTTGTTAATAAATTATAATACTTATTTACAAGGTTGATGATGTGGTTATTTGTGCCTATATACATGTGGTAATAAAAATTCCACATCAAAAGTCACTACAATTGATACAAATCATACAACTAATTCAAATTGATATAGAGTACATTAATTATTCTAATTACAGTGAAAAGACAAAAAAAACCCTAGTGATCTTTCAAATGTAGAGATGAAAAGTTAAAAGAAAAAACTAATGCTCTTCTAAATGAAATTTTAGCAAACCTTTTCTCCCACAACCTTTGCCTCTTCACATAAATTTTAATGATGGCTTTATTTTTGACATTATTTTCCATGCCAAACTTCCCATTACTAGCATTTAACATGTCACCTTCTCTCCTCAAATCCTTGAAAACTTTTATGCTTCCTACCATAGAATCTAGTAGTTTTACCCCAAAATCTACCAAAGTTGTCTTTGAATCCACTAACGCTACCTAAGAATCTTCTAGATTTACACTCAAATGTGTCAAATTTTCCCTCCAAACAATAAAATTCACCGCTAAATCAACTAGAATTCTCTCTTGCCTTAAATAAATTATCATAAATTATTTTTTCCTTAAAAAAGATTTGTTTCTTAAGATTTTTTCCTTTCAAAATTAACCATATTTCCCCTCAAACATCGATTTCCTAATTTGGCACAGTATTTAAAGGTGACCATAAAACAAACAAAACTATTTTTCCACTTTTTATATATCTAGTCAATACTTTATGAGGTGGTGGAGAGAAGAATGGAAGTCACATGAACCAAAAAATCAATTCAAATGAAAACCCTAAAATTTTACAGTTTTTTTGACATTCTACAATTTTTTGTGTAGTTTTTAATATGGTTTAATGGTGATTTGAAGATTATTTTCATGCGTGAGATAAGTTTAGAAAATTGTTGGACTTGCAATCCACTTAAAAATCATATTGAATAATTACTACTCTTTTACTTTTTCTTCAAAAAAGAGGTGTTTATACTCCATGTTATTGGGATTGTGTATGTACTTTGTATTGGTTTGGTATGTTATTGTAGCATCAAAAATTATCACCTTTGATAATTTCACACTATGTTTTCCTCCCCTAAATTATTGAGCCTAATTGACCCCCTAATTTCCTAAATTATGCATTTTGAGGCCTATTTTTACCATTTTCCAACAAATTGCAAGCATAGAACAAATGCATTTATTTAATGTTTTGCCCTTGACACCTTAGTTTCCAAAAAATAGGGAAAGGGTAGGGACACCCTATGATGACACTGTCCCTCTATTTTATTTCCCTCCAAATTTTAACATGTTAGTGTCAGTATTTTAACATTTAGAATTCAAGTTACAAAGGTCGGCTATCAAGATCTAATTTTTAGGAAATTAGCAAAATTGCATATAAATACCTAGTTATTGCATCATTGAAATCTATCTAGCAATAAGTGAATATTAAGAACAAGGATTATTGTCAAGAGTAAGTCAAAAACAAAATTTCAAAGATTCATTATAGCAATTCAAGATCCAAGCATCATGCCAAACCTATGTGAGTTCATGTGTGTTCATGTTATCATTGTCTGTGAAGGCTAACCCTTGTTGTAGGTCTCCAATAAATTCAAGAATTCAAGCAAGCAAGATCCAAGACCTTGAGGTGATGTGCATGACTTTAGTCCTTCAAGGAATTCATTGAAGGGCGATGAGTTGCAACACTTTGTGGATTCAACATTCCTTCCTATCATTTATCATTTCATCATTGACATTACCTTTATGGAAGTGGAAACACTAACATAGGGTTTGACTAAGGAAAGCCCCTAAATGGAACAAACTTTCCTCTCTTTAAATGTGCAGGTCTCAGGTTTGGAGAGGAGTGAAGGATCTTTGAAGATCATTTTTCCATTGTTTCATTTAAAACCCTACACCTTGTCAACTCATTGAAACTCACCTACAAAATTATTCGACAGTGATCCGATAAATTTGCAGTGGGGATTGAGAGCTCATATTTGACATCAAAGGACTGCAAAAATAGATCCAAGACACCCCTACAAGGACAAAGACACCCATTCGGTGCCTATTTCCTCTTATTTTGATTGATACCAAATTTATATGATAGGTACACAACACTTTTCCCTTCCCAGATTTGCCTACAAATCTCTGTTATAGTTTGTCAATTGTCGAAATATTGCAATTTTCATATTATGGCACATAGTCTAATTACATTAATCAAGAAAAATCAATTCCAATCCATTTACAACACTCAAATGGATCAGATCCAGGTTTGATTGACTCACCTTCATGGTTGAAAGTCACCTTGTTGATTTGCATCCTAAAGTACCCTTGAAAAAGGCAAAAATTAATCCTAGGTTTTATTCATTAATCTTAGGGTTCCCTTTTTCTATGTTACATTTTTTTGAACTTGACATTTTTCTATCATAAACCTTCTCAAATTTAAAGTAATTCAACCCTAGACCTAGGTTTAGCATTGTATTGTTCACTTAGTGTTTCATATTTTGCATCAAAAAAATGCATATCATAGGTTGCATTAGGGTTTATTTCAGTCATTTAGCTTAGATCTGCATTCAAAATTGTATTCATAATTGACATTGTTATTCAAACGTTGTTACACATTTGCATTTGAGTCACATTCTCTTAAATTGAGAAATTTTTGGAGAAATATTGACTTTTAGACTTGTTAGCACACAAACACAGAACCCTTAGATAGTCTAATAAAAATTCAAACTTTAAGGTTTCAAAAACCCTATCAAGGACATAGACGCCCTTGGGTGCCTTTGTCTTGCTACACTTGGATCAACAAAATTTTGCATGTCTTTGTCTCTATGTCTTCAATCTATTTCTCCTTGCAGATCTCTGATTTGGAATTCTTAACTGCATGTATTTACATATCTTTCATATAGCTCAAAAAGTAAAAATTTGTAGTTCTATTTCAAAATTGCATCAACATCATCATGTTTCAGATTTTGGCATCTTAGAGTTAGTCATTTTTTGCATTTTAGATCAAACAATTGCATTCAAAAAATTTATTTGTTGTTCAAACACTGTTATACATTTGAATTGGCATAAACTAGGTAAATTTTAGAAAATAGTTCACTATCAGACCTTTCTACAAGCAAATCTGAGATCCTTAAATAGTATAGTACACAATCAAATTTTGAAACTTACAAAAAGTTATGCAAGACATAGAAGCCATATGGAAACTTAGTCCACTTATGGTGACTTAGTCTTGCCATTTTGAGCCCAAATTTCTATGACAAATCTCTCTTAGTGTCCTCTATCCAGATCTGATGTCTCTTTTTTAGTTTTTAGACCTATCCGATTTTGATCATTTGATCCATAAGGAAAGTAGCAACATGTTTCCTTTTCAAAGATGTGGTTTATATATGGTAACACATGGAATTTATAATTATAATCTCCCTACTTATGAATACAATCTAAGGAAATGAAACGAAGTTATTAACAACCGTGTTAGTCATTCTCCCAATACTTCTCCTAATTGTGAGAGTATTTTGATGCAAGAGAATGAAATCATTGACACATTTATTAATATCTCTTTGCCTAATCTTCATTCATCTCCCAACATCTCTCCCACTTGTGAGAATGTTTTGGTACAAGAGGATGCAATCATGGACAACCATGATAATCATAGTTATTCTTCTCCTGATACCTCACCTACTTGTGAAGAAGGTATCTTTGTGTTAGAGGATCCAATCATTGAGCATCATGATAATCTTATTTGTTCCTCTCTCAATACCTCTCCTACTTGGGAAGATAATATGGTGCAATAATATGACATCATTGATACATTTATTTCAAAAGATAATAAAATGGATGAAAACTCTAAGGTGATATTAGATCCCCCATCCATAAAAGACCATCAACAAGTAGTAACTCCATTAAGGTTATGAACACACAATTGACTATTAGATCTCCTTCAATTATTGGACCTCCTAAAAATCCTTTAATTATTGGACCTCCTAAAATTCCTCTAATTATTGGACCTCCTAAGTCACCTCTCATTATAGGGCCTCCTAAACATCATGGCCATATCCTAAGCTTTGAAAAACAACTTACTAGTAATCATTTGTAGAAGCAACCAAGTTATCATATTGTTGCTCACACATACAACATTAGAAACATTAAGCAACCAAAAAAAACATTGGCATCCACTTCATTGCCTCAATCATACCTCCCACCTACACCTAACATTCCACAACATAATGGTAAGGAATTTGATCTTGTTGAGCAACTTCGTAACACTCCTACTAAGATCTCTTTGTGGGATTTAATTCAAACATCACCTATTTACTATGGCATGCTTCAAAATGCTTTGCAAAAAGTTGTGGTCCCTCCTAGTGTGCAACCAAATGATATATCAACCTTAATTGAGGGTATGAATTCAGTTAATTTGGATAAGGTCTTTCATAAAAGTGAGTTACCCCCTTTGGAAACGTAAAAAAAAAATGATTCCTTGATGATAGTGACTAGTATTAACAAGATTGGGATTAGGCGTACCCTTATTGACAATGGTTCAAGGCTTAATGTGTGTAGCATAAATATTTTGGATAGAATTAGAGTGAACAAGATTGAAATTAAACTAGTTGACTTGTCTATTCTTGGTTTTGATAATATGGGAAAACAACCTCTTGGTGTAATAACATTATCTGTCAAAGCTGGTAAGGTTGTATTAAAAACTCCCATCCATGTCATGCTTCATGACCTTTTATGCAATTTTCTTTTGGTAGACCTTGGATTCATGAAATGAAAGGAGTGCCTTCAAAAATTAATATTTTAATGAAATATACTTACAACAACAAGGTTTAGTCAATAAAAACTTATCCTAAATCTAAAAATTATTTACAAACTAAAACAAGAATAGAGAGTCCTTCTAGAACATTGATACCAACTTCAAAAGTGGAGACTTTACAAATTGAAGACAAATATGAGTACCTTTCATCTATGACAATTTTTTTATATTATGAGTGGGTATCATTAGATTTCACAACTATATTCATGGGGGAATACAACATTACACAATTAAAATCAAAAAAATAAAAAGAACTTGCAATGGTATCAACACAATCTATCACTGAATCATCCATAACTTTTAGCAAATAGGAAAACACAAATTATACATCCACTTATGATGAAATTGATTATTAAAAACCACCTTATTTGAAATAAATAGAAGCCATTTATGGAAGAGGTTATGAAATTTTGAAACAATTTGGCTATAATGGAAAAGGATGTGGCATAAAAGAACATGGCATATGTGTCCCTATAGAGCTCAACACACAAGAAACAACAAAATGTCTTAGTAATGTAGGGTACTCCCCTTATAGACCCAAACTCACAACAATAATAGAAAATTGCACAACCAATATACAAAAGAAACAAAGATCTTTTATATTAGATTCATTACATGGGCCTTCTAATTACATTATTTGCATAGCCATCACATGGGCTTAGGTTACAATCATCTACAAGTCTGCAAATCTGAAACAGATTTGCTTTAGGCTTCCTTGCCTTACCATAAACCTCTAAATTCTTCCTACCATTGAATTTCTTCTCCCACTTGCCCTGGTTTGATGTATAACCTCTCCCCAAAATCTTACCATCGACTTTCTAATGTAGGGTACTCCCCTTACAAACCCAAACTCACAACAATAATAAAAAATAGCACGACCAATATGTAGAAGAAACAAAGATACTTTATATTAGCTTCATTACATGGGCCTTGTAATTAAATTATTTGCATAGCCATCACATGGGCTTAGGTTACAATAATTTGCAAGTTTTCAAATCTGAAATAGATTCACTTTAGGCTCCCTTGCCTTACCATAAACCTCTATAGTCTCTCCCACTTGCCTTGGTTTTGATGTATTCTTCCCCCATAATCCTCTCCAGGTTCCCTATAATTTTTCTTCCTACTCCACGACCAAGGGTTTTTCCCCCCATCATTCTAGGCATTTTCTCTCTCTTCTTCCTATTGACAAAATCCGCATTAAATTTTGGCGTCCATGCCTACTTTAGTGCCGCCATCCACTTCCTTGCAGCACTAGTGTCACCAGGATGCTTACACCCTTTTTGCACCATTGTTTCATGCAACCATCGACTCAGGAAATTCTCACCATGACTGGCATTAAAAATTCACCATCACACTTCACTATGTCTTTGTTGTATCAAGGGGACACCAAAACACCTACCCAAAACTCGAGAGTCTTGTTGACTAAATTCCCATTGGGTCATGAAAGAGACTCAACATAACTCGCTCCAATACAAGAATGTCTCCTCAATGAAGAACCTCCATGTCATCCTGCTCAATCATTCATCACCACATGTCAACCATGACATCATCATTCTTTATCATCATCCCTTAGCTTGTACCTCTTATCGACATGTCGAATGGACTCCACATGATCTCCTGCCGAAACATGTTTATCTCCATGATAGCAGAATATTAAAGGGACTTGCAACCTTGTCACCCTGAAATCCCATCATTGCCATGATGTTCTTTCATCGCTCCATCAGAGGGAATCTATATGTCATCCTGCCAATATATAAACCTCCCTCTGATAAGACTCCTTTGTAACCATTTGCTGCAGTTTCCTTCACCATCGGTATGTCAAAGGGACATGGAACAAGGTTTCGTCGAAACCTCCATGTCACTTTGATAGCCTATTGAATGAACACCGAATGATGAAGTTTGTTCCTCCTAAGCCCAAACTCTTGTAGACCCCCATACTCAACTAACTGAAGTTGATTCAACACTTATTCGAAAAGAAACATCACCTATGTTTTTGGTTGATGTAATATTTCTCACACCCCTTGGATGCTCTTGCATCAAACACCTAGGGTAGAAAATAAATGTTTCATGAGTGAAAATCATAAACATTTGTATACTTTGCGTCTATCTTGGATCCATCTTTGCTCCTTATTTACTAGAAATTTTTTTTCCTCTCATCTTGCACCTTCACATTAGTATTCCCTTTCATCTTTCCTCTTTTCCTCATCCCCATGAAATATAAATTATCAAACTCTACCTCCCACCAATGTGCTTTATCAAAATGAAACAAATCAATGGTATTCATACCTTCTTCAACACAACATGTGTCTTGTATTACCTTTCTTGCTACTATACCTTCTTCTTCTTCTTCTTTTGCCTTGTATTCAAAAGACTTGTCACTCTATTGGTACCTATAGAAAGATACTATACTGCTACAAACTAATTTTCTACACTCAAAAAAATGTTAGAATAATAATCTTGTGACTCATCATCCACCTTCTGTAACAAGTAATCAAGTTCTTCTATCAGGGAATCTTCACCTTCACCATTCTCAAACAAAGAATCATCAGTAAACTCCAACTTCACATTCACATCTTTCTCATCACTCTCACCTGTCTCCAAAACATATACTACTGAAACTACATAATTATTCTCATCATAAAGATCATAAAAACCAGAAATTACCTCATTACCTTTGGTTGCAACCTTTATGTTAGCTGAAATTTTCTCATTCCACTCTCTTTTGATTGTTTCCAATTGCATTATCAAATCATCCTCCTCACCTTCATCCTTGTTCTCTAACTGTTTCAAATCATTAACCAAAAAAATTCCAACCTTGCTACATACCTTGCCTCCTCTCTCATCCAATGGCTTCAACTTATGATGGACTCCATCCTTTGTCAAACTATAAGTGTTCACACATCCATAATGTATTGCTTTCTTGTCAAAATGCCATAGTCTACCCAAAAATAATGACAAACATCCATTTTCATAACATCACACAATACTTCATCATAGTAACTTCCAATCTTAAATCTTACCACACATTGTTCATTTACCAACACTTTGTGACCATCCTGCAACCATGAGATCTTGTATAGATGTGGGTGCCTCTTTCTCTCCAACTGCAACTTCTCAACCATCTCTGTAGAAACAAGGTTATCAGTACTACCACCATCAATAATGACATTACAAACTTTACCTTTGCATTTGCATCTTGTATGAAACAATCTCCTCCTCTAAACAAGTTCAATGTCTCCATTCATCAAAACTCTTCTTGTCATCAAAGCTTCACCATCTTTCGCTTCTTCGTATTGTGATGATCCTGCATCCTCTCTATTCACATTTTATACCTTTCTATTATTTCCAATCCTCTTATTTGTCCTCTCATGTTCTTGAAACTTATAAGATCTATGTCCTTCTTCTCCACATCTAAAACAAGTTATTCTATAATTTCCTCTTTCAAATCCTCCACCCGATCTTCCTCTTCCTCTAACAATTTGATCATGGGACTTGCTTGATATTTCACATATTTCATCCTTGCCATTCTTAATGTCGCTAATCTGTTGTTCATCCTATTTTTTCTGCACATAGGCTCTATCCTTTCCCTTTTTAATTCTCAAACCTCTTGTTCATCCTTTCTTATATCTTCAATGCTATTTGATAAGCATCTTCCATTATCACAACTCTGATAAGTGCCATATCTTCTTGAATATTTGATTTCAACCCATTTACATATCTTGCAACCTTTTCCCTAGTTTCCTCTGAATGTCTAGTCCTTATAAGAATTCTATGGAATTCTTTAGTGTATTCTTTTACAGTCTTGTTTCCTTGCTTCAAGTTTTGCATCTTTTTAAGTAATTCCAGCTCATAGTCTACTAGAATGAATTGCCTTTTCATTTTCTCTACCATTTTGTCCCATTTGGTAATTTTATCTTTTCTTCTTCTTCCCCTTTATAAGTGGACCTCTATCCACCATATTGAGGAATGTCCTTTGAGATGTGTCTTAGCAAATCTCACTTTATTCGGGTCTTCTATCTCTTCAAATTCGAAATACTCTTCCATCTCATTAAGCCAATTTAGCAATTCCTCTAGATTTAGAATTCCATTAAACATAGGCACATCCATTTTCGATCTCTTCCCCATTTTTGTTAAAAATATCAACAATGGATCCCTTCCAACTGCTACAACTTCTTCTCTTTGTTCAGTATCCAAACTACCATCCTTCGTGCTTTCATCTGCGTCCTCACTTCCTGGGTCTCTCATTCTTGCAAATCCTCTTCTTATCTCATTTTGTAGTGTTTCAACCTACCTTATCAAAGCTCTAAAATCATCATCTCTTACAAAATTATCTCCTATTCCTCTACCTCGACCACGATGGGCTCATATCCCATCCATTTTTCTTTTCAACACCTGCAACGCAATCCTGGTACAACTACCTCTCTTTAGTGGTCTCTTACACACTCAAGATCAACTTTATCTAGTACCACTAATGTAGGGTACTCCCGTTATAGACCCAAACTCACAACAATAACAAAAAATATATAAAAGAAACAAAGATATTTTATATTAGCTTCATTATATGGGCCTTATAATTACATTATTTGCATCTAGCCATCACATGGGCTTAGGTTACAATCATCTGCAAGTGTACAAATCTGAAACATATTTGCTTTAGGCTTCCTTGCCTTACGATAAACCTCTACAGTCTTCCTACCATCGACTTTCTTCTCCCACTTGCCCTGGTTTGATGTATAACCTACCCCTAGAACCTTTCCATCGACTTTCTAGTGCAAGTTACTTCCCTTACAGACACAAACTCACAACAATAGCATAAAATAACACAACCGATATGTAGAAGAAACAAAGATATTTTATATTAGCTTCATTATATGGGCCTTCTAATTACATTATTTGCATAGCCATCACATGGGCCTAGGTTGCAATCATCTGCAAGTCTGCAAATCTGAAAAAAAAAATCTTTAGGCTTCCCTACCTTACCATAAACCTCTACAGTCTTCCTACCTATTGGGTGAAAATTTTGTAATCCCTTATATAGATTACAAAACTTACTTTGAGCCACAGTTATGTGAGATGAAATCTCTCCTCTTGAAAAGGCAAGGCACACTTCTTACTACTTACGAAACTAAAAAGTAAACTATTCTAATATATACACTATACTAATCATATGGGGGTGTGTCACATTCATGATTCTCTCTTTTTTCAGAGAATATGTTTACAATGTTCCACGATTTTATGTTTTTGGATGCAATACAACTCTAAATAAAATCTAAGATGTAATCCCAATACTTCTAACTTGTCAAAGCATATTCTACGAGTACCAGTGTGATAAAGATATATGTAACCAAAAGGCTCACTGAGGCACAAAGTCGTTCCATAGTCTTCAATGATGAATTCCACAATAAAGTAACCAACAATGTAAATGAAGCACAAAGTCTTCAATATACCTTACAAATAGATCCATGAGCAACATGAACAACTTCAAGTACAAACCCTTAAAGATAACTCACCAATAGTATTAGTAATTATGTGATTCCAAGTAAAATGAGCAGCACAAAGTCTACAAAAATTATCTTGAGAACCTTTCAATCTCAATTCATAAATCACTACCAATCCAATCCAATAACAAGATAAACTTATGAGAATGACATAATAAAATTCACATACGTTAAAATTGACCCAACTCAAAGTTTGGTATGCAATATAGCCTTCTTTATTGATTTGAAAATAGTTACACAACAATGAACTCAAAGTTTCAAAATTGCTTCACAATTGGGCAACACTTTGTTGCATAAGACAAAAGGTAAATAATAAAATAGAATCCTCTCATATTTGTAGATGATAGAGGAGAGCTAATCTAGTAAAAAAACCTAACTAACTATTGACTTATTCAAATATGGTGTCCATGAATGTAGGAGAAAATCTGAGCAGTTTTTACATGAAATTACATTTTGCAAAATGACATGTAAAATGTCAAAACCTATCTACATAAAGCATAGGAACTATCTAACTCTCAAGATGTAAAAATATTTTTATGGTCCTTGCTCTTGGCCTATAAATATTCATACTTCTTCTTGATCTCCTGCATGGTTGCCTCATCTAGTCCAACGATGTAGTCAATGATTCTGTGAACTTTTGTGATTGACTTCCTTGTAGTAGAATAGATCTTTTTGCACCTATCTAGATGTGTTTTAAGGTTTTCCATAGTGATTTTTACATCAACAAAAGCATCCATTGAAGATAATGAGAATGTGTCATCCTCCAGCTGTTTCTCAATAGCTTCCTTGTACATTTGGACAATCTCGCCTGTCGGGAGAAAAGTTATTATCCTTATCAGGAAGCTTCCCAGGCAACTCTTTGATTCTATTCACCAAGATAACTCAATGTTCTTCAACATCTTCCTACACTTGTTGAATATCCTCAATGAGATTCTTGATGGCAAGTATGTGGTTCTTAATTGACTCCTTAAACTCCACATACTTTTTCTCTATTGGGAATGACCCCGACTTGTACTAACTTACTCAATTTCACTTCCTTTAATTGCAACCATGATTCAATATTTTTCTTCATCTTATTTTGCTCATCAGAAAGTGTATACACTATTTTATCTAGCTCTAGCATCATCCTGGAAATATGAGCAAACTTGTCTAATGCATCAATTATATACTTTGAGCCCTGTTCAATTATTCTATCAGCAAACTCACAAATGATTTTACCTTTTGAAACATACTTTCCCACCTTTTCAACAACTGGTTCCTCAATATTCACCATGG
The DNA here is from genome assembly GCA_007115665.2 of Sequoiadendron giganteum. Taxonomy (NCBI): domain Eukaryota; kingdom Viridiplantae; phylum Streptophyta; class Pinopsida; order Cupressales; family Cupressaceae; genus Sequoiadendron; species Sequoiadendron giganteum. The sequence continues at coordinate 311,402,169 of CM021105.1, forward strand.
CTATAGGTTGCACATTCTTTGATGTTCCTATGATTTTCCTTAACATTGATGCATAGTTCTCGAATCTTTCCTTGTACATGTCCCTAGCTTTCTCCATCTTATCAAGCCTGTTTGACAATGCATTAAGAGACACTTGAGCATCTTCTTTGGTGCTTGCATTAGTGACCTTCCCAGGATCAATCCTTGTCATGGTGTATTCCTCCATGTTGAACTCATGTTTACCTTGTGGAAGTGCTGCAATGTCCACATATTTATGTTCAGATTTATCCACATTCAATCTAGAATGAATCTTTGTCTTTTTCTTCCCCTTGGATTTTGGAAGTACTAGCTCCTCAAGATCTAACTCATCAGGAGAAACCATTTGCTTCTTTAGTTTAGAAACTTATGAGACTAACCAAGGACAAAGAAATGAAGTATTACCTTCTTGACCTTTTGAAAATTCTTGTGTAGCAACTACATCCATAGAAACAAGTGTTGTAGTCACAAATTTGTTTGTTTCAATCATCACCGCTCCAGGAGCCTGCAGATTTGATGTATCTAACAATGATTCTCTCATAAACTGATCAAATTTAGCTTGGGAGGTAATATCCTATGATGGAGAAGATAGACTTGGAATTGATGATCGGGAACTAGAGGAATCATCAATACTTTGCAAAATTGATCCAATGGAAGGAGTGGAAAGAACAAAATGCAATAATGGGGGAATTGTTACTTTTAGTGCATGCAATCTTGTTGTAGGTGGAGGTGAAGTAGGAAGAGGTGGTGGAGGAGAAGTGGGAATAGGAGGTATGTGAGGTGTGGTATAAATGAAAGGTGATGATGCATGTGGAAGATCTTCAACAATGTTCTCTAGTGGAGACAACTGCATTTCATCATCGTGCCTTTCTTCTTCCTCATTACCTTCCTCTTCTTCTAATTTTTCATCCTCACCAAATTCTTCAAATTCTTCACTTTCATCTCTTTCTTCTCCTTCTGACTGCTCTTCAGATGCAGGCTCTGGTTTTTCTTCAACAACTTGTGTCTTCTCAACAATATTCTCTTCTTTAGTAGTGTTTCCATCCTCAGTAATTTGTGTTGTATTCTTCCCACAGGTGAACTTGATTTTGGGACCTCTGTGTGAGGAAGAGGGGGCAACACCTGCTTTATTCTTGGTTTGGAGCTCCTGCCAACGATTGGCTTCACTTTCTGATATCCCTCCCTTAGCTCTATCCTGAAGGACCTCAATTGAAAACCATGCCTCTGCAACCATTCACTTGTGTTGTTCAAAATAGGAGTGAGGCTTTCTCGAATGGAAATTCTTTCTTTCTTGGACCACTAGATTAGAGGCAAAGGTTTACTTGCAATCTCTTTTTCTTCATATGAAGAGTCTAGAATGTCACTAAGATCTTCAAAATCCTCTGGAATATCTACCAAGCCCAAATCCTTGATCTGCTCCATGGTCAGCCTATAGAAGTCCATTCTTAGGATCTCTTCCTTATCTCTACACTATGCCCATATCTCCTCAAAATGACGCACTTGATTATGACCCTTCTTGAGTTTTCTATTTAAATATCTATAGTCAAAATGATACCTATACCTGTATGATCTTATGGTTATAATCTTCATCTCTACTGCTACTGATTTGACCTTTTGTACACTTTGAATTGAGTATCTCCCAATAGCAATTGGAAACCTAAAGCGTAGTTTGTGAATAGCCTAGCATTCTTTATGCATTGTAATCAGCTATCTACATAATTCCATTAGAACCCACATGTCAAAAGGGTATCTTGGTAACATATATCGGAAACCTGTATGGGACTCTTAAGTATGTAAAATTAGGAAACTGCAAGAAAATACATCCAAACTTGCTAACAACTTTCCAGGCTTCATAAGATACTCTTTTCTTCTCTAGAGTTGGATCAAAAAAGAAAATAAAAGGTGCAAAGAAAGCATCATTCACTCTTCTAAAATGCTTGATAATCCCTCTCAAAGTGATTTCAAAATATAATTTATACACAGGCACAACACTCCTATTCCATTCAGTTGATAATCCTAGAAATTGCCTCATGACAACAGCAACATACAACAAATAAGAGGTCATGTAGAATGTCAAGGTTGTTTGCACATTGATTAATTGTTCATGAATCTCATCACTAATTTTTGTACCCTAGTCTATGAGTGATTTCTTCCTCCAAATGATTCTAATATAATAGTCCATCCATTCTTGGAAATTAGATGAGACGAGTAAAATTTTCACCCTGCTAAGAAGAGTGATCATGTCTCAAATATCTTCTTTGAAGTCACTACGCAGAAGACCTTTAGTCCATCTAGAAATGGTGGGACTCTGAGCCTTCAACCATTATGTGTTGATCAATTGCTTAGCTTTGTTTTGATATTTATCGTAAGCCTCCCGACCTTGTTGAATGGAGATGTTTGTATACTTGTCCATGGTTGGGACCATGAAAACTATGTCAAATAATTTTGGATCCAATCTCATCATAACTTGCCCAGAAGAGTCTCTAGCATTCCTATTATCCTTGATATAGTGTGAGGAAACTTGTAGGAAAAATTTCGAGCAGTGAGAAGCTACTAGAAATGAAGCCACTTGATGAAGATTGTTGTGGATGATTTCTTGCAAGTCTCCTTCCAATGACTGCTTTTTTGTTCTCTTTACAAAGTCCTCCGTGTCAAGGTGACCAATTTTAGTGTCCTTGATCTCATCAATCTTGGAGGTTACCACTATGGGTGGGTAGATACCTTGATACTTAACTTCATCTTGTTTTTCTTGGAAGATGAAGGGGATTCCTTTATTGTTATTAAGAACACAAGATATAACTAAAATTCACCTCCAGAGAATACCTGATAGGAGCTGAAGATAACTGCAAGGAAACATGGATTTGTTCAATGTTAGGAGCATATGCATTACGAGATCAATTTAGAATGTGTCAAGCTTTGCAAGCACTTTGGAGTGAGTAGACATGAGTTATGGAGCAAGAAAAATGGAGCAAATACAAAAGGAAGGAAGTTCAGAAAGCGATTTGGAATGATTTTGAGCATTAGTGAAACTTTTACTATTTGTGCAAGGGCGTTGAAAATCAATGTCCTTACACTTGGAAGAAACTTCATTTCATGTAATGCCGCTAAAAAATAGTGCTCCAACATGTTTTGGGAAGACTTGGAAGATTCAATGCATGAGTGTTATTTTTCAACACTTTTACAACTTCTAAGAAGATAACTTCGTGCATTAGTAGTGAAAACCCCCACTTTTTCATCTCCTTTGGTACATAATAGTTGACATGCAAAGGCAGTGAAAATCACTGCCGGTACATGAGGGGGAAATGTCTCAAGTTTATAGGAGTGGTGATTTTCATTGCTCCTACATCTAAGAGTTGAAAGAACTAGTGATATATCTCAAGGAAGTGAAAATGACCACCCCAACACCTGAGACTTGGTGAAACATTGCATGTGTCAAGGCGAAAAAAATCACCACCTCAACATCAGGACATAAGTCAGGGGAAATAAAAATGCAACGACGGTGATTTTCACCGCTATTACAACATGAGAAAATAGTCTGATGCTAAAACAATGATTAATAGTGCTTCGACATGTGAGTTAATCAATCTGAGGTGCGGGGTGGTGAAAATTACCGCCCTTGTATTTGGGAAAAGACTCAAAATCATGGAGTAGCTTCTCTTTTCATAGCTAGTGCCAATGGTAAGGGTTTAATGACCAACAAAAAACACAAAGACAAGAGAATAAGACAACTTAAAATTGGATCATGGAGAAAAATGGGGCAAAACCCTAGCTAGGGCATGTGGGTAAGAAGTGAAGAAAGAAAGAACCAGAAGAAACACGCGGCAAATAAAATAATGACTAGTAATATTTCAAAAATAAATGCTAAGTGGAGTAGTTAATAAATGAAATAAATGAGAATCTAGCAAAGAAACAACTCAAGAAAAAAAAAACATACCTAAAGGTACAAGAAAATGCGAACCCTAAAATGATGAAGAAACTCAAAACACGTGATTCCTTCAAAATCAGGATCCATGCGCGATTTGGGAATTGGAATGTATTCAAAGGAAGTAGAGGAGGACGAAAACAAAATGAGATGCAAATAAATTAAAGAAAAATTGCTTAAAAAGTGATTAAAATGTTATCTAAAACCCATCATTAATGAAGTGTGAGTTCATAAATTCGTGCATGGAAGAGTGGGAAGGAACATGCAAGGGAAGTTAAAATTACCACCCCGACATGTTCAAAATTGTTAAAAAACAAGGGTGTAAAAGCAATGAAAAACATCGCCTAGACATGCCAAAGACCTTAACAAAATAACACATGCAAACACGCTGAAAAAAAGTGCTCTAACATGTGATGAGTGAAGGAGAAGTGTAGGGGTGTTGAAAAAAAACACTCCAACACTTTATTTTTCTTTAAATCTGCTCATGTAAGGGCGCTGAAAAACTGTGCCCTTGCATGGGCAAGAAAAAATTCTAACTCCCAGAGACTGAAAAATGGCAAAACATTCATTTTGAAGGTTTTTGAAAAATGACGAAAGACAAGCACTTGAAGGGATGATTCGAGGCTATGGACCACATGTGAAGACAAATTTAAATTCATCTCGTTTTATGTGCTTAGAGTGCATGAGTCTACAAAATAGACCAGTTTCATAGGGGGTTATCCATTGAATCAAATGCAGCTGGATTCGAGGATAATAGTTGGCTCTCACTAGGGAGCTTCTGTTGATTGTTCTTAGAAACGAATGAAGGGAGAAGAACTCCAAACTCCAAGTGTCTTTTTCCATCCATTGGGCGTAGAGTCAGGCGACAAAAATAAAAAGACTTAAAAAGACAAAAATAAAAAGACATAAAGACTGTACAAATATTTACATAGAACATATGTCACCTCATTATGTAAAGTGCTTCAGATGCCCCCCACTATGTGGAAGAGAAAATTGTGTTCCATATTCGTATGCCAAAAGAAATCTATTTTCACCATGTAACTGATGAATCTTGAACAGTCTCGTCTACAGTAAATCGAACTTTCCATGCATACCTTTTGGCTCTCTTCTCTTGTCCCACAAGAGAACGATATCACCAACCTGAAAGTCATGAGATTTTGCCTTCTTGTCGAAAATATTTTTCACTTGTTCCTGGTGCTCTATAATAGGATTCACCACTTGAACCTATTTCTCTTCCAATTTGGAGAGATACATAATATGCTTATCAACTGAACTTTCAAAAGTCTCATCCTCAATGGCCTTGGCTAGCTTGAGGGCGGGAAGTTCTAGTGTAATTTGAATTTCAAAATTCAACCCATACAAGAGTTGAAATAGAGACATGCCTATTTCCCACTCTAAAGTAATCCTATCTGCCCACAAAGCATCATACAACATTTTGTGCCACAAACACTGGTTCTCATCCACAAGCTTGCGAATTATAGTAACCAAGTTTTTGTTACTGGATTCGACCTGGCCATTACCTTATGGGTAATAGTCGAATGAATGTGACAATGTAATACCATGCTCGAAGAAAAATTATATGATCTCTCTTGACGAGAATGTAGAGGCCTTATCTACAACAATTTTGTTCGGAACACCGAACCTGGATATTATGTTTTCCTCCAAGAAATTACACACTACCTCTGAAGTAGCATGCTTAACCAATATTGCTTCCACCCATTTGGTGAAGTAGTCAATTGTAGTAAGAACATAGGTATGTCATGCACTTGATGGTGGATTCACTGTGCCAATGAAATTGATGCCCTATTGCTGAAAGGGCTCTTCAATGATGAGTGGTTTCAAGGGTAGAGTTTCCAACTTTGGTTTACCTATGAACTGTTGGCATAGTACGCATTTACACACCCATGAGTACGCATCATGAAAAATTGTAGGCCAATAATACTTCAATCCTCAAGATTTTTTGGGTTGTAACTGGTGCTGAGAAATGTCCCCCAGAAACTAAATCATGAAAATATTTCAACATTTTTTTCCTATTGTGCTTTATCAACACAATGCAAGAAAGTACCATTGAAACCTCACTTAAACAAACCATTGTCCCACAAGACGTAATTTGTTGATTTGAGTTTGATGGTTCTTTTCTCCTTTGAATTCAAATGGTTCAAAAATTCTCCATATGTGAGGAAATGAGCGATGTTTGAAAACCATTCATCAATAGTACTGACAAATAACACCATTGGAAACTCATTTGGACTTACCTCTTCAGATTCTAAAATTTATTCATTAGGATTATTATCAACAATGAGCTGACATAAACCTCACCCATGCACCAGCTTGGTGGGATTGATTTCCATGTCATATTCTTGTATTTTTTCAATCCAATTGCCCCTTTTCATACCAAACTCTCGTTGTGTCAAGATAGACTTGATAGTTGAATCTGGAACCAAGGCTTTGACATGGCTATTAAGAATGTAACATTTTAAATGCTTCATTTCCTTAACGATAGAAAAAGCATGTTTATCCATTTGGGAATGCTTTAGTTCATGATTCTTCAAGGGATAACTCATGAGCGCAATAGGAGATTCAAACCCCTCACTATTCTCCTGCACCAAGATTATTGATAGTGTATGCTCAGAAGCATAACTATACATAATAAACTCTTTTGTGTAGTCTGGGAAGATTAATACCGGTGCATGAGAAATATCTTCTTTGATATCATCAAACATAGCTTTTCCTTCTACAATCCAATGAAAAGTGGTAGTTCCTTTCATCATATTAACAATATGATGAGTCTTCTTTGCAAAATTTGGTACAAATATTTGCAAAAAAATCATCTTTCCAAAGAAAGAATGAACAAATTTCGTACTTGATGGTAAAGTAAGAGATTGAATATGTTTGACCCTTTCAAGATCAATCTTGATACCCTCCTTAGACACAATGTGACCAAGAATTTTACCCTCTGTAACCCCAAAAATTGACTTTTTGGGATTTAAGGAAATTCCATGTTGTCAACATATTTCCAAGATTTTCCTTAAATGGTAGAAATGCTCATGAAATTTCTTGGAAAAGATTGTAAGATCATCAATATAAACTATGATGAACTTACCTAGTACATCATGAAAATCCAAATCCATAGCATGTTGGAACATAGCACCAACATTGATAAGACCGAAAGGCATTCTGCGATATGCAAAAGTACCCCATGGTGTTGTAAAGGTCATCTTGTGTTGATCATCTAAACTAACCTCTATCTAGCTATAACCAGATAAACCATCCAACATAGAAAGCATCTTGTATTCAGTCACCGTTTGAAGAACTTGATCCATCACTAGAAGAGGATAGTTGTCCTTCAGTGATAACTAATTCAAATTTCAAAAATTCACACAAATGCGAATCTCACTGTTCTTTTTGTGAATAAGAACAATATTAGCTATCCACAATGAATGATGGATAGGAAATATAATTTGTGTGTTCAACATCTTTTGAATCTTTACAAGGATAGCTCCAGAAATCTTTGGATTATATTGCCTTTGCTTCTGCTTGTAAGGCAACACTCTAGATTTGAGGGGTATTTCATGTTGAACCTCCTTTGGAAAAAAAGACTTTAGATCTTCATATGGATATTCCAAGACATCCATATATCCCCATAGTAATTCATAAAATTATTACTTTTCTTCAGCTATGCAACACTTTTCGATATTTACCATCTTAGGATATGCTTGAGTTCCTAAGTTGATTTTCTCAATCTCATTTGATGAGTTAGAATTTGAGAGTTTCTTTTTGACATAATGATCATGCTTATCAAAAAGTCTCTCAAGGGATACCAACCCCTTGGGAATTTTATTTCCTTTGAGCTGCAAAAATTCTTCACCTTTAACTAGATCAACTTCAGAGACAGTCTCTTGGGGTGGAGAATCACTTCCTTCAAGTACAACTCATCAAATTTTTCTGCCTTTTCCAAAAAGGCAACAATCTGATGATAGTCATTAAAATTCTACCAGTTATCTGAGTTGTTAGGAACACTTGGGCGGAAGGGAAACTCAATAGTATAGGCGATTCCATGAAAATATTTATGTGGTATCAAGATCATGGTTGAAACTACTAAGGAATCAGCCTGTCATTGTATTCTCTTGGCACTACAGAAATGTCAAAAGCATCAAACTCCTCAATGTAATCCCAAACAAGATTATGGTAATGCATTAATATATCATTTTGTATTTGATACAAACTCCTTATCTGATAGACTACTAACTTAACATCACCTTGGGCATGAAGATTCTTAATCCCTTTCTTACTTGCAACTTTCAGACCTAATAACAAAGCTTCATATTCAGTCCAATTATTAGTATTATCAAACTGCAATTTAGAAGAAAAAGGAAAAACTTTTCCTTTTGGAGAGACAAAAAAACTCCAACTCCTGAACTGGTGAAAGAACAACTGTCATCGAACTCAATTGCCCAAACTTCATTTGGATCGCCAAGACTAACAACATCAAAATCCGTAGCTTCATATTCTGATGAAGCTTCATAATCTGAGATGGACAAATCATCAGATGATGACGCATTTGTTGATGGAGAAGAATCATCACTTTCTAACTCAGATTTTGATGGGAATTTAGGATCTCCATCAGTTTGAAGATAATAAGTTCCAACACCCGAAGACTCAAATAAAATTTGAGCTCTCGGATCATCAGACTTTGTCACTAAGAATTTTGATTCCCTTTCAAGAACCAACTTTTGCATCACACCCTTTACGAGTATTCTGGCCTCTGACATATCCATGTAATGCTCTCCTCCAAAATTTTACAGAAATTGCGACCAAGAAGAATACCATAAGACATTGGAATGTCTGCTACCAAGACTGTCATCTTGATCTTCTTTTTTGGATACACAACAAATTCAAACAACGCATCCTTGATCTGCCTGATTAAAGGTATTTGCTTGTTTTCCATGGAAAAACAATGACTAATTTTTTTTGTAAGATTCAAACCCAAAGCAGTGGCTACCTTTGTTGGCATCACATTGTCTAATGCACCAGAATCTATAACACGGTTACTTAACTTAAAACTATTAACAAGTAAGGAAATAAAAAATGGATTGATACGTCTAGAAGTAGCTAGAGGAATAGAAACTAGGTTATTTTTTGGAGGCTTTGGTTTTGGGGCAGTAGGAACATCGAGAGATGAATCCCTACTAGGAGTAATTCCCTTATCTTTAACAAACTTGACAAGCTTGTCAAATTGGTCAGGATTTTCTTTAAGGTATTGCACTTCAGACATCTAAATTTTTGTCCTCTTTGCATGGTCAATAATGTCAAAAGCTTGGAAATAAATTTTCAAAGAAGATGTAGTAACCTCATTTATGGGCTTAACAAAGGGTACACTAGTTTTAGGAACTTGGACATTGGATTTTGGGAGAATAGGAATTGCATGAGTAGGACGAGGAGTACTTACTTGCTTGTTTGTTGTATATTTCAATTGCCAAGGCAAAGGAGATCCTCTTTTTGCAATGGTGATCGGTGGCTTGTCTTTTGCTTGTGGAGCATCAACTTGAGCTTGATCAAGCTAATTTTGTTGTCACCACATGAAAACAACATATGTATTAGTCACCAAGTCCTCATCATCAAATTCATTTTCTATTTGTAAATATTCAATATTGGAGTCACCAGTTGGATCCATTTCCTCATCTTGAAATAAATCAACATGTTCTTCCATGGGATAATCCAGTTGTGCATATTCATCTTGTTACGATTCACAATATCCCATTGTTGTATTGGTAGGTGGAGCTTCTAGAGAAAGCCTCCCTTTCGGTGCAGGAAGACAATTCTAATTTCTATTTCCAAAATAATTGGGGAAAGTTCTGCTTGGAATATCCTTGTAAGAATTATTATTAGAAACTTGTTTCTTCAAGGCCAACAACTCATTTTCCAACCTTTGAGCCATAAGATTAACAAATTTGTAATTGGTATTGGAGGATGAATAACTTGACGCTTGCCCTTTTCTCTTTGTATTCATTCTTATCTCACCAGCAAGAATCAAGTCATCCTCAAGACTTGTAGCTAATTGTTGTGCTGCTTCAACATAAGCAAGAACTGCCCTACACAAAAGGAAACTCACCTTGGGAAGTTGCATATTAATGAAGAAGCACTTCATATTATGGGTCGTTGGTTTTGCCTCTATAGGAATCCTTGTCACCAGCTTATTAAACTTGGCCACGAACTCACGCATGGGTTCATGGGATTGTTTCCTCATGGTTGTAAGTTGCACTAACAAAGCATGTGCATCTTCAGCAGGTTTGAACCTTTCTTCAAACTTGGTGTGAAGAGTATTCCAACTTGTAACTAAATTAGGAGCAAGAGTATAGAACCACTCAGTGGCTACTCCTTGTAAAGTTTCAACAAACAACTTGAAAACAACATCTTCATGCTCAACGCTAAGAACACCACAAACAATGCAGAAGGCAACGATATGTTCATCTGGATGTTGCTTGTGATCACCATAGAATTTTGGAATTTTATTCCATGAAATATGTGGAAGTTAATGTAAAGGGGCAGCCAAACTGAGAGGACCAAAATCATTACCCCAAGGTCCTGGAGGAGGTTGAGCCATAGCGATTTGAATAACAGGTACCTAAACTGGAACTTTATGGAAAATAGAAGATTCTCTTGGAAGTGGTGATCATAGTTTTCATGGAGGATATATTTTAGTACGATGTAGTAGAGACCTTGCTCATAGAGGAGAAGGAATAATGTTATGTCACTATAACAACTGATAAAATGGGTCCACCACACCTTGTGCCCTTAGACCTTATGTATAACTTCTTCTAGCTAGAATGTAGACTTTGAAAAAAAGAGAAATCAATAATAAAAATATACACATGATCACAATAAGATACTAGAGTGCTTATTCACGTCAATCAAAAGTGTGAGGCTTTGGTTGCGTGCTTCATTCCCTAGCGGAGTCGCCAAAAAATTGTTGGGCAAAAATTCTGTAATCCCTTTTAAAGGGGAGGCATCATTCTTACTGCTTACAAAACTGAAAAGTAAACTATTCTAATATATACACTATACTAATCATATGGGGGTGTGTCACATTCACGATTCTCTCTTTTTTCATAGAATATGTTTACAATGTTCCATGATTTAATGTTTTTGGATGCAATACAGCTCTAAATAAAATCTAAGTAGTAATCCCAATACTTCTAACTTGTCAAAACATAGTCTAGGAGTACTAGTGTGATAAAGATACATAACCTCCCCATCTTTTGTCTTGGTCAAAATGGGTCCCCCTTTGTGTTTTTTGTACTTAGTTGTTTTTGGAACAAAATTTGGAGTATAGTTTTGCCAAGTATTTTGTTTTTTTTTTTTTGTTTTCTCTGTCGGAAGCGGAACCGGAGCTAAATCGGGTTTTGAAAGGTCTTTTGAGGTGTATTTTTTTGGTTCTGATCCCGACGGTCTTTTCTTTGCCTTTGTTTTTGCTCTTTAGCGGAAGCGGAGCAGGAGTGGGAATTGGGATGGTTCTATTCAAAATTTGCAAAATCAAATTCAATTCCGATTCCGACTCCGCTACCTTTTTAATGTTTGTTTGTCTCAGTTTTTGTGTTTTGTTTTATTAGGTTGGTCTTTTACTTAACTTTTATTTTTGTTTTTGTTTTGTTTTTAGTTATTGGACACGGAGTCAGAATGGGAATAAGGTTTGGAAAGTTTATGATTTTAAGATCCTGTTTCCATTTTGGTTCCGACCCCGCCATTTTTTGTCGTTGACTTTTTGACAGAAGTTGCACTATAGACCAGTGTTTGTTCTCTTACAGTTCTGACTCCGCCTTTACTGTGTTTTAATGCATTAATGGTGGTTGTCGATGTAGGTAGAAATTCACATTTTTTTCTTTATTAAGGGTTAAAGCCGATTATTATTGTTATTATTACAAGTCTGAGAGCACGAAGAGCAATAGCAGAGTTCGTTTGAGTGAATTGATCGAGATAGAGAAGGGATTGTGTGCAAATTGATTTAGAAATTCAGCGTGGTTTTGTTTGCGTTTAAGGTAGGTCTTTTATTTTTGTTGTTCGTTGTTTTATTTGCGGTTGTGTTCATTGTGTTTTGCTTTGTATCTGTTCGCGTGTTCAATCATTGTGTTTTAAGCAATTTTATGATCAACGATGTGATTGAATGAGTAGGTTCTTGTTTTGGTTTTTTTTAGTTTTATTTTTATCTTTGTTGTTTTATTTTGTTGTGTCGTTTCTTTCTATTTTTGGGCATTGTTGTTTTCATGACTTAATCGTGATCGCGTCGGGTCGTTTTCGATTTGCAGTAGATTTAGATTAGATTAAAGGTTTTTATTATGGTGTAAGTTAGATTAAGAATTTATAGTGAGGTAGATTAGAGATTTTTACAGTGAGTTGAGGTAGATTAGGTTGATTGTTTAATTTAGGGTTTCGTTGTTTGGTAGAATGGCAAGGTTTTAAAACCCGTGCTCTAGTTTTATTAAGTTTATTAGATTAGGGTTTCGTCTGTCTCTGCAATAAGTTTTAAATAAATGGCTCTAAAATATAATTGTTCCCCCATGGTCATATGAGGGTAGAGTTTTTAAGCTCCTTTTCTATGTTATGGCGACCTAGGTTTAATCATGAAGTTATGATGAAAATGAATAAATTTGATGATGTCATGATTAGCATATGCAGAGGCGGGATTGGAATGGGTATTGGCATAAGAGTTTGTTTTTACCAAAGATGTGAATTTCATTTCTATGTCGTTTTCGATTTCGAGTTCTAAAAAGGTTTTATTAAAGTATGTGATAATTAGCGGAGGTGGGATCAGAACTGGTCTTAAACTTAAGAATTTTTGTTTGTAAAGGTTATCAGTTCCGTTTTCATCCCGTGTCTGGCTCCGCATATTGTGGACAGTCTTTTGTCGAAGTAACGATAAACAAATCGTAGGCGGAGGCGGAATGGAAATAGAATATGAAATGAGAGGAATTTGAAGAAAAACCAAATCCCTTTTTATTCCGATCCCGGTTCCGATAACTTCCTTGACTCCGACTCCGAGCCTGTTTGTTACTAGCTGAAGTTCCTATATTGGTTTTTGCTCCGAGTCCGCCAGTCTTGTAAAAAATGATTATTTTGTGTTTCTGTCCAACTCCGACTCTGATACATATGTAACAAGTATGTTTTTAAAACAAGTTTTATAATGATTTATTGGAAGGGGTCTAATTAGAGGTTTGCTTGTAGGAGATTTGAGAGATGTCAGGAACGTCAGGAGAGGCTGCTCGAAGGAATCAACCAGCTAGAACATCAAAGCCTGCACCAAAGATCAAGAAAGTGAAACCAGAATAGTTACCTTATACATTAAGGTATGATCATAGGAATCCGGTGGTGAAGGCGAGCAAGGTGGAATCAAACTGGTCAGATATCACAGATACCAATCTAGGCCAGTATAGTTTCGAAGAATTACATGAAGAGACCTTTGCAGAAAGGGCAAACTTGACAGGGAGAACTCAAAGGATTGTTGACTCTGGTCTTGCACATATCACTATGTTTCCTTTGTCAGTTCAGTGTCCGGAGTTGATATATACAGTGGCCAGTACTTATAATCCAGCTGCAATATTATGCATGGATTCACAAAATAATGTAATTATAGATCTTACTCCGCAGATGTTCTAAAACATATTCAATGTTCCTGATCCCAAGAAATTAGTGCAGTTAACAGAGACTGAGGCATTGGAGAAATACAGTAAGCATAAAGACTCCAATAAGTCTCATTTAAACAAAAGATGGTTGAGTACTGAGAAGAAGTCTTTGAGCAAATTGGCGGACTAGCCAAAGAGGGCAGACTTCAAGAAGGAGATATCTGATTTGATATTGATGCTATCTAGAGTGTTTGGGAAGAGGGATGCCTTCCATTTCAAGGAATGGATGTTTCATCCCCATTTACTTCCAAGATGCTGCAGCAATAGAATAGTGCTTATGGAATTTGTATATCAAGCCATTGGAGTTAATGCTAGATTTGGGATGAAGCACAAGACAGGATGCCATAAGTTTCCTATGACACTGGGGGAATATGGTTTTCAACACTTGAAGGCAGCTAAGGTGGTTTGTAATGAGTTGATACAATTAAAGTTGGGATTGTATACAACTCGTAAGTATTTTGATCCGAAAAAGAAGATGTATACTTTATTACCTTCAGTATTTACTAGACACTTTAATTTGTTAGAGGATTTTTTGTGTGATAGGCAGGATGAATTTGACTTAAGGAGGAAGAATTATGAGAGATTACCAGTCTCACTTATGGTAGAGCTGGGTATTAAAGATAATATTCCTGACACTTTGGTGGATGACGGAGTGGTATTAGATCCCTCATATGAAGCTTTGAATATTGGCACCAAAAACTTAGATCCAATAGACTGGAGTGAAGAAGAAACAATTGACATTAAGAAATTGGGAAGAACAGTCTTGGATAGAAGTGTGCAATGGTTGATGATGAGGACTCAAGCTCCTCAGGGACCAATCCTCAAGAAAGGTAAAGGGTATAAGAGGATTAAAATAAAGGCGCCTTCCAAGGAACCATTGGAATTCTTTCCTCTGGATGTTGAAGAAACAAAGTTGGAGGTGGTTGATGAAGAAGAAGAGACACCCGAGGGAGATGTCCCAATTGAATCTGCTGTTCCTATGCCCGCGTTGGGTGAGTCATCTACACAAGCCCCACTCACAAGAAAGAAAAGAAAAGAAGTTCAAGGAGTGCTTTATGCCATGGCTGAAGCTACTAAAGGAAAAGAAATGGAGGAAGAGTTGGTAGAAATTGAGACAGATTTAGATGAAACTCTGTCAAAGAAGGACTTGCAAGAAAACATGCCTCTAGATCCTACTATTGAGTAGATTCTTACATAGGAGGAGAAATGGAAATAGTTTGAAGATGCTACCAGAGAATCTGAGGCAAGGGCTGCTATGGAGAAACAAAAGGAAATAGAGGTAAAGTTGCAATTTGATGCTCTACTTCAACAACAGCAATCAAAGGAAAGAGAAGTTGAAACAAGGACAGCAGCTGATACAATGGAGGAGCAAATGAGGCAACAAGAGCATGAGATCAAGGTCAAAGCTAAAAATGACAAGCTGGAATTGATACGGAAGATCCATGATCTCGAGGAGGAGAAAGCAAGAAACCAAAGGGAAAAGGAAGCCCTTGTTGCTAGATTGAAGCTTGCAGAGGAGACTCGACTGAAAGAACAAGAGGTTGAAGCTCTAAGGAAAGAAAAGGAGGCTGAAGAGCTAGTAAAGAAACAGCTAGCTGAGAAAGAAAGGGAAAAGGCAGAGAAACTCATAGCCTTGGAAGAGGAAAGATTGAGAAAAGAAGAAGGAGACAGGAAGATGTAGGAACAAAGAGATAGAGAGGAGGCTGAGAAGTTGGTGCAGTTGCATGTACTGCAGGAGCAACAAGAAAAGGCAAAGGTTGATTCTCAACCTAAGGTAGATATTCATCCATCCTCTACAGTTGCTGCTTCCTCTTCCATGATGATGGATCCTGGTGCTCCTACTTGGTTAAAATTATATCTACAGAAAAGAGCTAGAACACCTCCTCAATCTCTTAATTGGGAGGACATGATGAAGGAGATTGAACAGGAAAGGCCTAAGAAGAGGGCTAAAGTTTTGCACTCTACCAGACTCACAGATAAAGGGGAGATAGTTGTTGAATGTGTCGTGCCTATGATTGAAAAGGAGGTAGGGGATATGCAGCTTATAGACTATCAATTGAGTACGGTTAACTTGGGAAGACCCACTAGAAATCAACAAATGAATTTGATTGATGTGGTGGCTTCAACGACAAAATCCAGAATGATCAAGGACAAACAAAAGAAAGATGAGCTTAAGGCTCAGTTAGATCAGTTACATTCATTTTTGAAGAGTGTCTCCTCTCCAAGGTCACAAAAGGTTGCAACAATTGAGACTCCTGTTTTGCTAAGCAAAAAGGAGGTGGATGATTTGATGCAGGTTAGAGGTAAGGCGGAGATGGTTGACAAGTGGATAGACAAAGTGAACCAGGAGGTAGGTGAGGTTTTGGAAAAGGGGTTTGAAACCTATAAGGAGGCGGAAGGATTAATAAAAGAGATGCATCAATATATTGAGGCCTCCGAGAAGTTAGAAGAAGAGTACAAAGAGTATAGTGAAAAGTTGGATAAGATAAATACATTGCCTTTAACTACTCTTTTAGAAGAATCTATACTCGAAGATGATAATAAAGATTTTGTAGAAAAGACTTCTCGTATCCTTAAGTTTAGGACTGGATTCTTGAGCAAACATAAGGATGAAATTCAGCGAGCAGTTAATAATTTAACTGAGCAGTTGGAGGAGTTGGAAGCGGTTATGGCTAAAATAGTAGATGTGAATGTAATGACTAAATATGGCATGCCGTTAAGTCAAGTTAGAGAGAAATGGAAGGAAAGATTCCAAGGACTCATGCAGGATGATGGAGAAGACTTGGTGATAGATCGACTTGTAGAGGTCAAGGAAGAGATAAAAGCTGCAGGAAGAGAGTTGG
>CM021105.1:311418725-311457790 GCA_007115665.2 Sequoiadendron giganteum
CCCTAAAATGATGAAGAAACTCAAAACACGTGATTCCTTCAAAATCAGGATCCATGCGCGATTTGGGAATTGGAATGTATTCAAAGGAAGTAGAGGAGGACGAAAACAAAATGAGATGCAAATAAATTAAAGAAAAATTGCTTAAAAAGTGATTAAAATGTTATCTAAAACCCATCATTAATGAAGTGTGAGTTCATAAATTCGTGCATGGAAGAGTGGGAAGGAACATGCAAGGGAAGTTAAAATTACCACCCCGACATGTTCAAAATTGTTAAAAAACAAGGGTGTAAAAGCAATGAAAAACATCGCCTAGACATGCCAAAGACCTTAACAAAATAACACATGCAAACACGCTGAAAAAAAGTGCTCTAACATGTGATGAGTGAAGGAGAAGTGTAGGGGTGTTGAAAAAAAACACTCCAACACTTTATTTTTCTTTAAATCTGCTCATGTAAGGGCGCTGAAAAACTGTGCCCTTGCATGGGCAAGAAAAAATTCTAACTCCCAGAGACTGAAAAATGGCAAAACATTCATTTTGAAGGTTTTTGAAAAATGACGAAAGACAAGCACTTGAAGGGATGATTCGAGGCTATGGACCACATGTGAAGACAAATTTAAATTCATCTCGTTTTATGTGCTTAGAGTGCATGAGTCTACAAAATAGACCAGTTTCATAGGGGGTTATCCATTGAATCAAATGCAGCTGGATTCGAGGATAATAGTTGGCTCTCACTAGGGAGCTTCTGTTGATTGTTCTTAGAAACGAATGAAGGGAGAAGAACTCCAAACTCCAAGTGTCTTTTTCCATCCATTGGGCGTAGAGTCAGGCGACAAAAATAAAAAGACTTAAAAAGACAAAAATAAAAAGACATAAAGACTGTACAAATATTTACATAGAACATATGTCACCTCATTATGTAAAGTGCTTCAGATGCCCCCCACTATGTGGAAGAGAAAATTGTGTTCCATATTCGTATGCCAAAAGAAATCTATTTTCACCATGTAACTGATGAATCTTGAACAGTCTCGTCTACAGTAAATCGAACTTTCCATGCATACCTTTTGGCTCTCTTCTCTTGTCCCACAAGAGAACGATATCACCAACCTGAAAGTCATGAGATTTTGCCTTCTTGTCGAAAATATTTTTCACTTGTTCCTGGTGCTCTATAATAGGATTCACCACTTGAACCTATTTCTCTTCCAATTTGGAGAGATACATAATATGCTTATCAACTGAACTTTCAAAAGTCTCATCCTCAATGGCCTTGGCTAGCTTGAGGGCGGGAAGTTCTAGTGTAATTTGAATTTCAAAATTCAACCCATACAAGAGTTGAAATAGAGACATGCCTATTTCCCACTCTAAAGTAATCCTATCTGCCCACAAAGCATCATACAACATTTTGTGCCACAAACACTGGTTCTCATCCACAAGCTTGCGAATTATAGTAACCAAGTTTTTGTTACTGGATTCGACCTGGCCATTACCTTATGGGTAATAGTCGAATGAATGTGACAATGTAATACCATGCTCGAAGAAAAATTATATGATCTCTCTTGACGAGAATGTAGAGGCCTTATCTACAACAATTTTGTTCGGAACACCGAACCTGGATATTATGTTTTCCTCCAAGAAATTACACACTACCTCTGAAGTAGCATGCTTAACCAATATTGCTTCCACCCATTTGGTGAAGTAGTCAATTGTAGTAAGAACATAGGTATGTCATGCACTTGATGGTGGATTCACTGTGCCAATGAAATTGATGCCCTATTGCTGAAAGGGCTCTTCAATGATGAGTGGTTTCAAGGGTAGAGTTTCCAACTTTGGTTTACCTATGAACTGTTGGCATAGTACGCATTTACACACCCATGAGTACGCATCATGAAAAATTGTAGGCCAATAATACTTCAATCCTCAAGATTTTTTGGGTTGTAACTGGTGCTGAGAAATGTCCCCCAGAAACTAAATCATGAAAATATTTCAACATTTTTTTCCTATTGTGCTTTATCAACACAATGCAAGAAAGTACCATTGAAACCTCACTTAAACAAACCATTGTCCCACAAGACGTAATTTGTTGATTTGAGTTTGATGGTTCTTTTCTCCTTTGAATTCAAATGGTTCAAAAATTCTCCATATGTGAGGAAATGAGCGATGTTTGAAAACCATTCATCAATAGTACTGACAAATAACACCATTGGAAACTCATTTGGACTTACCTCTTCAGATTCTAAAATTTATTCATTAGGATTATTATCAACAATGAGCTGACATAAACCTCACCCATGCACCAGCTTGGTGGGATTGATTTCCATGTCATATTCTTGTATTTTTTCAATCCAATTGCCCCTTTTCATACCAAACTCTCGTTGTGTCAAGATAGACTTGATAGTTGAATCTGGAACCAAGGCTTTGACATGGCTATTAAGAATGTAACATTTTAAATGCTTCATTTCCTTAACGATAGAAAAAGCATGTTTATCCATTTGGGAATGCTTTAGTTCATGATTCTTCAAGGGATAACTCATGAGCGCAATAGGAGATTCAAACCCCTCACTATTCTCCTGCACCAAGATTATTGATAGTGTATGCTCAGAAGCATAACTATACATAATAAACTCTTTTGTGTAGTCTGGGAAGATTAATACCGGTGCATGAGAAATATCTTCTTTGATATCATCAAACATAGCTTTTCCTTCTACAATCCAATGAAAAGTGGTAGTTCCTTTCATCATATTAACAATATGATGAGTCTTCTTTGCAAAATTTGGTACAAATATTTGCAAAAAAATCATCTTTCCAAAGAAAGAATGAACAAATTTCGTACTTGATGGTAAAGTAAGAGATTGAATATGTTTGACCCTTTCAAGATCAATCTTGATACCCTCCTTAGACACAATGTGACCAAGAATTTTACCCTCTGTAACCCCAAAAATTGACTTTTTGGGATTTAAGGAAATTCCATGTTGTCAACATATTTCCAAGATTTTCCTTAAATGGTAGAAATGCTCATGAAATTTCTTGGAAAAGATTGTAAGATCATCAATATAAACTATGATGAACTTACCTAGTACATCATGAAAATCCAAATCCATAGCATGTTGGAACATAGCACCAACATTGATAAGACCGAAAGGCATTCTGCGATATGCAAAAGTACCCCATGGTGTTGTAAAGGTCATCTTGTGTTGATCATCTAAACTAACCTCTATCTAGCTATAACCAGATAAACCATCCAACATAGAAAGCATCTTGTATTCAGTCACCGTTTGAAGAACTTGATCCATCACTAGAAGAGGATAGTTGTCCTTCAGTGATAACTAATTCAAATTTCAAAAATTCACACAAATGCGAATCTCACTGTTCTTTTTGTGAATAAGAACAATATTAGCTATCCACAATGAATGATGGATAGGAAATATAATTTGTGTGTTCAACATCTTTTGAATCTTTACAAGGATAGCTCCAGAAATCTTTGGATTATATTGCCTTTGCTTCTGCTTGTAAGGCAACACTCTAGATTTGAGGGGTATTTCATGTTGAACCTCCTTTGGAAAAAAAGACTTTAGATCTTCATATGGATATTCCAAGACATCCATATATCCCCATAGTAATTCATAAAATTATTACTTTTCTTCAGCTATGCAACACTTTTCGATATTTACCATCTTAGGATATGCTTGAGTTCCTAAGTTGATTTTCTCAATCTCATTTGATGAGTTAGAATTTGAGAGTTTCTTTTTGACATAATGATCATGCTTATCAAAAAGTCTCTCAAGGGATACCAACCCCTTGGGAATTTTATTTCCTTTGAGCTGCAAAAATTCTTCACCTTTAACTAGATCAACTTCAGAGACAGTCTCTTGGGGTGGAGAATCACTTCCTTCAAGTACAACTCATCAAATTTTTCTGCCTTTTCCAAAAAGGCAACAATCTGATGATAGTCATTAAAATTCTACCAGTTATCTGAGTTGTTAGGAACACTTGGGCGGAAGGGAAACTCAATAGTATAGGCGATTCCATGAAAATATTTATGTGGTATCAAGATCATGGTTGAAACTACTAAGGAATCAGCCTGTCATTGTATTCTCTTGGCACTACAGAAATGTCAAAAGCATCAAACTCCTCAATGTAATCCCAAACAAGATTATGGTAATGCATTAATATATCATTTTGTATTTGATACAAACTCCTTATCTGATAGACTACTAACTTAACATCACCTTGGGCATGAAGATTCTTAATCCCTTTCTTACTTGCAACTTTCAGACCTAATAACAAAGCTTCATATTCAGTCCAATTATTAGTATTATCAAACTGCAATTTAGAAGAAAAAGGAAAAACTTTTCCTTTTGGAGAGACAAAAAAACTCCAACTCCTGAACTGGTGAAAGAACAACTGTCATCGAACTCAATTGCCCAAACTTCATTTGGATCGCCAAGACTAACAACATCAAAATCCGTAGCTTCATATTCTGATGAAGCTTCATAATCTGAGATGGACAAATCATCAGATGATGACGCATTTGTTGATGGAGAAGAATCATCACTTTCTAACTCAGATTTTGATGGGAATTTAGGATCTCCATCAGTTTGAAGATAATAAGTTCCAACACCCGAAGACTCAAATAAAATTTGAGCTCTCGGATCATCAGACTTTGTCACTAAGAATTTTGATTCCCTTTCAAGAACCAACTTTTGCATCACACCCTTTACGAGTATTCTGGCCTCTGACATATCCATGTAATGCTCTCCTCCAAAATTTTACAGAAATTGCGACCAAGAAGAATACCATAAGACATTGGAATGTCTGCTACCAAGACTGTCATCTTGATCTTCTTTTTTGGATACACAACAAATTCAAACAACGCATCCTTGATCTGCCTGATTAAAGGTATTTGCTTGTTTTCCATGGAAAAACAATGACTAATTTTTTTTGTAAGATTCAAACCCAAAGCAGTGGCTACCTTTGTTGGCATCACATTGTCTAATGCACCAGAATCTATAACACGGTTACTTAACTTAAAACTATTAACAAGTAAGGAAATAAAAAATGGATTGATACGTCTAGAAGTAGCTAGAGGAATAGAAACTAGGTTATTTTTTGGAGGCTTTGGTTTTGGGGCAGTAGGAACATCGAGAGATGAATCCCTACTAGGAGTAATTCCCTTATCTTTAACAAACTTGACAAGCTTGTCAAATTGGTCAGGATTTTCTTTAAGGTATTGCACTTCAGACATCTAAATTTTTGTCCTCTTTGCATGGTCAATAATGTCAAAAGCTTGGAAATAAATTTTCAAAGAAGATGTAGTAACCTCATTTATGGGCTTAACAAAGGGTACACTAGTTTTAGGAACTTGGACATTGGATTTTGGGAGAATAGGAATTGCATGAGTAGGACGAGGAGTACTTACTTGCTTGTTTGTTGTATATTTCAATTGCCAAGGCAAAGGAGATCCTCTTTTTGCAATGGTGATCGGTGGCTTGTCTTTTGCTTGTGGAGCATCAACTTGAGCTTGATCAAGCTAATTTTGTTGTCACCACATGAAAACAACATATGTATTAGTCACCAAGTCCTCATCATCAAATTCATTTTCTATTTGTAAATATTCAATATTGGAGTCACCAGTTGGATCCATTTCCTCATCTTGAAATAAATCAACATGTTCTTCCATGGGATAATCCAGTTGTGCATATTCATCTTGTTACGATTCACAATATCCCATTGTTGTATTGGTAGGTGGAGCTTCTAGAGAAAGCCTCCCTTTCGGTGCAGGAAGACAATTCTAATTTCTATTTCCAAAATAATTGGGGAAAGTTCTGCTTGGAATATCCTTGTAAGAATTATTATTAGAAACTTGTTTCTTCAAGGCCAACAACTCATTTTCCAACCTTTGAGCCATAAGATTAACAAATTTGTAATTGGTATTGGAGGATGAATAACTTGACGCTTGCCCTTTTCTCTTTGTATTCATTCTTATCTCACCAGCAAGAATCAAGTCATCCTCAAGACTTGTAGCTAATTGTTGTGCTGCTTCAACATAAGCAAGAACTGCCCTACACAAAAGGAAACTCACCTTGGGAAGTTGCATATTAATGAAGAAGCACTTCATATTATGGGTCGTTGGTTTTGCCTCTATAGGAATCCTTGTCACCAGCTTATTAAACTTGGCCACGAACTCACGCATGGGTTCATGGGATTGTTTCCTCATGGTTGTAAGTTGCACTAACAAAGCATGTGCATCTTCAGCAGGTTTGAACCTTTCTTCAAACTTGGTGTGAAGAGTATTCCAACTTGTAACTAAATTAGGAGCAAGAGTATAGAACCACTCAGTGGCTACTCCTTGTAAAGTTTCAACAAACAACTTGAAAACAACATCTTCATGCTCAACGCTAAGAACACCACAAACAATGCAGAAGGCAACGATATGTTCATCTGGATGTTGCTTGTGATCACCATAGAATTTTGGAATTTTATTCCATGAAATATGTGGAAGTTAATGTAAAGGGGCAGCCAAACTGAGAGGACCAAAATCATTACCCCAAGGTCCTGGAGGAGGTTGAGCCATAGCGATTTGAATAACAGGTACCTAAACTGGAACTTTATGGAAAATAGAAGATTCTCTTGGAAGTGGTGATCATAGTTTTCATGGAGGATATATTTTAGTACGATGTAGTAGAGACCTTGCTCATAGAGGAGAAGGAATAATGTTATGTCACTATAACAACTGATAAAATGGGTCCACCACACCTTGTGCCCTTAGACCTTATGTATAACTTCTTCTAGCTAGAATGTAGACTTTGAAAAAAAGAGAAATCAATAATAAAAATATACACATGATCACAATAAGATACTAGAGTGCTTATTCACGTCAATCAAAAGTGTGAGGCTTTGGTTGCGTGCTTCATTCCCTAGCGGAGTCGCCAAAAAATTGTTGGGCAAAAATTCTGTAATCCCTTTTAAAGGGGAGGCATCATTCTTACTGCTTACAAAACTGAAAAGTAAACTATTCTAATATATACACTATACTAATCATATGGGGGTGTGTCACATTCACGATTCTCTCTTTTTTCATAGAATATGTTTACAATGTTCCATGATTTAATGTTTTTGGATGCAATACAGCTCTAAATAAAATCTAAGTAGTAATCCCAATACTTCTAACTTGTCAAAACATAGTCTAGGAGTACTAGTGTGATAAAGATACATAACCTCCCCATCTTTTGTCTTGGTCAAAATGGGTCCCCCTTTGTGTTTTTTGTACTTAGTTGTTTTTGGAACAAAATTTGGAGTATAGTTTTGCCAAGTATTTTGTTTTTTTTTTTTTGTTTTCTCTGTCGGAAGCGGAACCGGAGCTAAATCGGGTTTTGAAAGGTCTTTTGAGGTGTATTTTTTTGGTTCTGATCCCGACGGTCTTTTCTTTGCCTTTGTTTTTGCTCTTTAGCGGAAGCGGAGCAGGAGTGGGAATTGGGATGGTTCTATTCAAAATTTGCAAAATCAAATTCAATTCCGATTCCGACTCCGCTACCTTTTTAATGTTTGTTTGTCTCGGTTTTTGTGTTTTGTTTTATTAAGTTGATCTTTTACTTAACTTTTGTTTTTGTTTTTGTTTTGTTTTTAGTTATCGGACGCGGAGTCGGAATGGGAATAAGGTTTGGAAAGTTTATGATTTTAAGATCCTGTTTCCATTTTGGTTCCGACCCCGCCTTTTTTTTTTTTGTGTCGTTGACTTTTTGACGGAAGTTGCACTATAGACCAGTGTTTGTTCTCTTACAGTTCCGACTCCGTCTTTACTGTGTTTTAATGCATTAATGGTGGTTGCCAATGTAGGTAGAAATTCACATATTTTTTCTTTATTAAGGGTTAAAGCCGATTATTATTGTTATTATTACAAGTTTGAAAGCGCGAAGAGTAATAGCAGAGTTCGTTTTGAGCGAATTGATCGAGATAGAGAAGGGATTGTGTGCGAATTGATTCAGAAAGTCAGCGTGGCTTTGTTTGCATTTAAGGTAGGTCTTTTTTTTTTGTTTTTGTTGTTCGTTGTTTTATTTGCGGTTGTGTTCATTGTGTTTTGTATTTGTTCGCGTGTTCAATCATTGTGTTTTAAGCAATTTTATGATCTACGATGTGATTGAATGAGTAGGTTCTTGTTTTAATTTGTTTTTGTTTTTATCTTTGTTGTTTTATTTTGTTGTGTCGTTTCTTTCTATTTTTGGGCATTGTCGTTTTCACGACTTAATCGTGATCGCGTCGGGTCATTTTCGATTTGCAGTAGATTTAGATTAGATTAAAGGTTTTTATTATGGTGTAAGTTAGATTAAGAATTTACAGTGAGGTAGATTACCGATTTTTACAGTGAGTTGAGGTAGATTAGGTTTATGGTTTAATTTAGGGTTTCGTTGTTGGTAGAATGGCAGGGTTTTAAAACCCGTGCCCTAGTTTTATTAAGTTTGTTAATTTAGGGTTTCGTCGGTCTCTGCAATAAGTTTTAAAAGAAGGGCTCCAAAATATAATTGTTCCCCACGGTCATATGAGGGTAGACTTTTTTAAGCTCCTTTGCTATGTTATGGCGACCTAGGTTTAATCATGAAGTTTTGATGAAAATGAATAAAGTTGATGATGTCATGATTAGCCTTAGCGGAGGCGGGATTGGAATGGGTATGGGCATGAGAGTTTGTTTTTATCGAAGATGTGAATTCCATTTCTATGTTGTTTACGATTTCGAGTTCTAAAAGGTTTTTAAAGTATGTGATAATTAGCGAAGGCAGGATCGGAACTGGTCTTAGGCTTAATAATTTTTGTTTGTAAAGGTTATCAGTTCCGTTTTCATCTCGTGTCCGGCTCCGCATATTGTGGAAAGTCTTTCGTCGAAGTAACGATAAACAAATCGAAGGCGAAGGCGGAATGGAAATAGAATATGAAATGAGAGGAATTTGAAGAAAAAAAATAAATCTTTTTTTTTTTTCGATCCCGGTTCCGATAACTTCCCCGACTCCGACTCCGAGCTCGTTTGTTACTAGCTGAAGTTCCTATATTGATTTTTGCTCCGAGTCTGCCAGTCTTGTAAAAATGATTATTTTGTGTTTCTGTCCGACTCCGACTCTGATACATATGTAGCAGGTATGTTTTTAAAACAAGTTTTATAATGAATTGGAAGGGGTCTAATTAGAGGTTTGCTTGCAGGAGATTTGAGAGATGTCAGGAACGTCAGGAGAGGCTGCTTGAAGGAATCAACCGGCTGGAACATCAAAGCCTGCACCAAAGATCAAGAAGGTGAAACCAGAACAGTTACCTTATACATTAAGGTATGATCATAGGAATCCGGTGGTGAAGGCGAGCAAGGTGGAATCAAACTGGTTAGATATCACAGATACCAATCTGGGCTAGTATAATTTCGAAGAATTACATGAAGAGACCTTTGCAGAAAGGGAAAACTTGACAGGGAGAACTCAAAGGATTGTTGACTCCGGTCTTGCACATATTACTGTGTTTCCTTTGTCAGTTCAGTGTCCGGAGTTGATATATACAGTGGCCAGTACTTATAATCCAGCTACAAGATTATGCATGGATTCACAGAATAATGTAATTATAGATCTTACTCCGCAGATGTTCCAAAACATATTCAATGTTCCTGATCCCAAGAATTTAGTGCAGTTAACTAAGGCTGAGGCATTGGAGAAATACAGTAAGCATAAAGACTCCAATAAGTCTCATTTAAACAAAAAATGGTTAAGTACTGAGAAGAAGTCTTTGAGCAAATTGGCAGATCAGCCAAAGAGGGCAGACTTCAAGAAGGAGATATCTGATTTAATATTGATGCTGTCTAGAGTGTTTGGGAAGAGGGATGCCTTCCATTTCAAGGAATGGATGTTTCATTTTATTCAGGCGATTTTTCAGGGTGATTATCAATTTGATTGGTCCATGATTGTTTCTGATGCCATACATGATCAGCTCACAAGGGTCAGACAGACCAAATCTTTCTTCATGACTTCATATGTGGTCTATGCTACAACAAGATTGGGGATTTTCCCAGGATTAAACAGGGTAGGTATAATGGGAGCTTTGGATGGACAAAAGAAAGTATGGGAACACTATGATCAATTATCCCTTCAGGTTGCTGACACTCACTTCAGAAGAGTCAATGATGCATTTTTATATGTGGTTATTAATCAGTTGAGTGGGGATGCAGGATACAGGTTAAGTCGGGAAGCTATGGCTTCCATTTCTGAATGGGGAAGTTGGTACATCCAATACCCCAAATTTACATACTTCAGATTGTTTGGGTTTGAAGGTCATCCTCATTTACTTCCAAGATGCTGCAACAATAGAATAGTGCTTATGGAATTTGTATATCAAGCCATTGGAGTTAATGCTAGATTTGGGGTGAAGCACAAGACAGGATGCCATAAGTTTCCTATGACATTGGGGGAATATAGTTGTCAACACTTGAAGGCAGCTAAGGTGGTTTGTAATGAGTTGATACAATTGAAATTGGGATTGTATACAGCTCGTAAGTATTTTGATCCGAAAAAGAAGATGTATACTTTATTACCTTCTGTATTTACTAGGCACTTTAATTTGTTAGAGGATTTTTGGTGTGATAGGCAGGATGAATTTGACTTGAGGAGGAAGAATTATGAGAGATTACCAGTCTCACTTATGGTAGAGTTGGGTATTAAAGATAATATTCCTGACACTTTGGTGGACGATGGAGTGGTATTAGATCCCTCATATGAAGCTTTGAATATTGGCACCAAAAACTTAGATCCAATAGACTGGAATGAAGAAGAAACGATTGACATTAAGAAATTGGGAAGAACAGTCTTGGATAGAAGTGTGCAATGGTTGATGATGAGGACTCAAGCTCCTCAGGGACCAATCCTCAAGAAAGGTAAAGGCTATAAGAGGATTAAAAGAAAGGGGCCTTCCAAGGAACCATTGGAGTTCTTTCCTCCGGATGTTGAAGAAACAAAGTTGGAGGTGGTTGATGAAGAAGAAGAGACACCCGAGGGAGATGTCCCAATTGAATCTATTGTTCGTATGCCTACATTGGGTGAGTCGTCTACACAAGCCCCACTCACAAGAAAGAAAAGCAAAGAAGTTCAAGGAGTGCTTTATGCCATGGCTGAAGCTACTAAAGGAAAGGAAGTGGAGGAAGAGTTGGTAGAAATTGAGACAGATTCAGATGAAACTCTGTCAGAGAAGGACTTGCAAGAAAACATGCCTCTAGATCCTACTATTGAGCAGATTCTTACATAGGAGGAGCAATGGAAACAGTTTGAAGATGCTACCAGAGAATCTGATGCAAGGGCTGCTGCGGAGAAACAAAAGGAAATAGAGGCAAAGTTGCAATTTGATGCTCTACTTCAACAATAGCAATCGAAGGAAAGAGAAGTTGAAACAAGAATGACAACTGATACAATGGAGGAGCAAATGAGGCAACGAGAGCATGAGATCAAGGTCAAAGCTGAAAATGACAAGCTGGAATTGATACAAAAGATCCATGATCTCGAGGAGGAGAAAGCAAGAAACCGAAGGGAAAAGGAAGCCCTTGTTGCTAGATTGAAGCTTGCAGAGGAGACTCGATTGAAAGAACAAGAGGCTGAAGCTCTAAGGAAAGAAAAGGAGGCTGAAGAGCTGGTAAAGAAACAGCTAGCTGAGAAAGAAAGGGAAAAGGCAGAGAAACTCATAGCCTTGGAAGAGGAAAGATTGAGAAAAGAAGGAGACAGGAAGATGCAGGAACAAAGAGATAGAGAGGAGGCTGAGAAGTTGGTGCAGTTGCATGTACTGCAGGAGCAACAAGAAAAGGCAAAGGTTGATTCTCAACCTAAGATAGATATTCAACCATCCTCTACAGTTGCTGCTTCCTCTTCCATGATGATGGCTCCTGGTGCTCCTACTTGGTTGAAATTAGATCTATAGAAAAGAGCTAGAACACCTCCTCAATCTCTCAATTGGGAGGACATGATGAAGGAGATTGAACAGGAAAGGCCTAAGAAGAGGGCTAAAGTTTTGCACTCTACCAGACTCACAGATAAAGGGGAGATAGTTGCTGAATGTGCCGTGCCTATGATTGAAAAGGAGGTAGGGGATATGCAGCTTACAGACTATCAATTGAGTACGGTTAACTTGGGAAGACCCACTAGAAATCAACAAATGAATTTGATTGATGTGGTGGCTTCAACGACAAAATCTAGAATGATCAAGGACAAACAAAAGAAAGATGAGCTTAAGGCTCAATTAGATCAGTTACATTCATTTTTGAAGAGTGTCTCCTCTCCAAGGTCACAAAAGGTTGCAGCAATTGAGACTCCTGTTTTGCTAAGCAAAAAGGAGGTTGATGATTTGATGCAGGTTAGAGGTAAGGCGGAGATGGTTGACAAGTGGATAGATAAAGTGAACCGGGAGGTAGGTGAGGTTTTGGAAAAGGGGTTTGAAACCTATAAGGAGGTGGAAGGAGTAATAAAGGAGATGCATCAATATATTGAGGCCTCCGAGAAGTTAGAAGAAGAGTACAAAGAGTATAGTGAAAAGTTGGAGAAGATAAATACATTGCCTCTAACTACTCTTTTAGAAGAATCTATACTCGAAGATGATAATAAAGATTTTGTAGAAAAGACTTCTCGTATCCTTAAGTTTAGGACTGGCTTCTTGAGCAAACATAAGGAGGAAATTCAGGGAGCAGTTAATAATTTAACTGAGCAGTTGGAGGAGTTGGAAGCGGTTATGGCTATAATAGTAGATGTGAATGTAATGACTAAAGATGGCATTCCGTTAAGTCGGGTTAGAGAGAAATGGAGGGAAAGATTCCAAGGACTCATGCAGGATGATGGAGAAGACTTGGTAATAGATCGACTTGTAGAGGTCAAGGAAGAGATAAAAGTTGTAGGAAGAGAGTTGGTCAAGGTAAAAAGCATGAAAGAATTTGCTGCAGTTGAGTTGGATCGCATCAAATTTGAAGATAAATGGATTGATGGGCCAGATATGGATATGCTACAACAGGTCTTCACAAGTTATGATGAGTTCATAGCGGATCTAGTCTCACATGCATAAAATCTTGCATGCATGATATTCTTCTTCCTTGCATGATGCATGATGATCTTCTTCCTTGCATGTTGCATGCATGCAACACTAGCAGTCTCAAGGACGTGGGATCTTCTTTTCTCCTTTGTTCTATCTTCTATTGTTATATCAAACTGAATGTGTAATGTAAGAGCTCAAGATCGAAATTGATCTGAGTTTCCAAGATAGTTGATTGTTCCTAAAAAGGTGGAAAACCTAAGATAGAAGTAAAAGTTCGAACTTCTTTTTTGTATTCTATAAATACCAGTGGGGTATTACATTGTAAGGGTCGGCTAATTGAGAATTGGATTGGCTTACCTAGTGTTAGGAGATAGAATTTTCAGAGAGCATTTTGTAGAGATACATTGTACCAGATCTTGTTTATAGTTAATAGAATTGCAGGTTTACGAAATACGGAGTTTGGCATTAAATTGTGTGTTGGATAAGGTTAATGAGTTATAATCCACTTGAATGCTAGTGATTGTGCTGAAGCATGATAGTTTCTTATATGATGAAAGTCATTAGAAGAAACCAGGTTTAAAGATTATCTTGTTAAATTGTCATTGAATTAAGGTTATTAAAGTCTGTTGATCTATAGTTTTAATGATGAATGAATGTGTGTAGTTTTGGGATCTTGGAAATATTTGTGATAGGAAAATAGAGAAATTGAATTAAGCACCTAAGATGTATATGATGGTACAGTTATACTGTGGGTTGTGTCATGTTATGGTTTTTGTGATTGGTTAAGAAAACATTCATTATTAAAAGTATATGTCTGGATAGTAGATAAATTTAATTCATACTTACTGATTTACCCCTCGGATCTATCTTTTTCTTTTATTTTAAACCCCTTGATTTACAAAAACTATTTTGACAAAGAGAGTCATAGCTTGAATCCTTTGTTACCAGTCTAGGCCCCTTGAATATTATAGTTGCATGAACCAATTGAGTGACATTAAACAGCTGAGAACCAACTACCAGGACCTTGGGAGTTAGGCCACTGCATGTAGTCTTTCTTTTTCAGGAGAAATAGAGTAGAAATATTCTGTTTTAATGTTGTTTGTGTCATTTTAACC
This sequence comes from Sequoiadendron giganteum, assembly GCA_007115665.2. NCBI lineage: Eukaryota > Viridiplantae > Streptophyta > Pinopsida > Cupressales > Cupressaceae > Sequoiadendron > Sequoiadendron giganteum. The sequence goes on from CM021105.1 coordinate 311,432,865, forward strand.
ATCAACAGTTATGTCACTATAACAACTGATAAAATGGGTCCACCACACCTTGTGCCCTTAGACCTTATGTATAACTTCTTCTAGCTAGAATGTAGACTTTGAAAAAAAGAGAAATCAATAATAAAAATATACACATGATCACAATAAGATACTAGAGTGCTTATTCACTTCAATCAAAAGTTTGAGGCTTTGGTTGTGCGCTTCATTCCCTAGCGGAGTCGCCAAAAAATTGTTGGGAAAAAATTCTGTAATCCCTTTTAAAGATTAAAAAACTTACTTTCAGCCACAGTTATGTGAGATGAAATCTCTCCTCTCAAAAAGGGGAGGCATCATTCTTACTGCCTACAAAATTGAAAAGTAAACTATTCTAATATATACACTATACTAATCATATGGGGGTGTGTCACATTCACGATTCTCTCTTTTTTCAGAGAATATGTTTACAATGTTCCATGATTTAATGTTTTTGGATGCAATACAGCTCTAAATAAAATCTAAGTAGTAATCCCAATACTTCTAAATTGTCAAAACATAGTCTAGGAGTACTAGTGTGATAAAGATACATAACCAAAAGGCTCACAGAGGCACAAAGTCATTCTCTAGTCTTCAATGACGAATTCCACAATAAAGTAACCAGCAATGTAAATGAAGCACAAAGTCTTCAATATACCTTACAAATAGATCCACAAGCAACATGAACAACTTCAAGTACAAATCCTTAAAGATAACTCACCAATAGTATCAGTAATTATGTGATTCCAACTAAAATGAGCAGCCTAAAGTCTACATAAATTATCTTGAAAGCCTTTCAATCTTAATTCATAAATTACTGCCAATCCAATCCAATAATAAGATAAAATTATGAGAATGACATAAGAACATTCACATACGTTAAAATTGACCCAACTCAAATTTTGGTATGCAATTTAGCCTTCTTTATTGATTTGAAAATAGTTTCACAACAATGAACTCAAACTTTCAAAATTGTGTCACAATTGGGCAACACTTCATTACATAAGACAAAAGGTAAATAATACAATATAATCCTCTCATATTTATAGATGAGAGAAGAGAGCCAATCTAGGAAAAAACCATAACTAACTATTGACTTATTCAAATGTGATGTCCATGAATGTAGGAGAACATCTTCATTTTTACATTAAATTACATTTTATAAAATGACATGTAAAATGTCAAAACCTATCTACATAAAGAATAGAAAAAAACATAGGAACTATCTAACTCTAGAGATTTAAGTGCTGGCAACACAAGGGTAGACAACTAAGAGGGGGGGTGAATTAGTTATCCCAAAAGTTTCAAACTTATTAATCTTATTAACCTTAATTTTCAGATCTGATTATTAACAGTGAAAGCATGAATCAACAACACATCAGAAAAACACATAACACCAAGATTTTTGCATGGAAACCCTATTAGGGGAAAAACCACAGTGGAGGTTAATCTACAAGTTATACCCTATTAAAAGTATAAGAAGAATATAAGAGGAATGCACATGCATTCAGGTGCACTGCTTAGAGCTCACACAAAAACAAAATAGTTGTCAGAACATAGAAACTTATAACTTCCTTAGATCTTCATGCGCGCCTCTAAAACTTACGAAGTATAAACTAGATAGGCTTGAAAACTAACTCTTTAATCCGCAACATCTAGTTTACAACATACTAATTTTTCCTCCATATTCATCTTCAATGGTTCATAGACAACATGTAACATATTTATTTTAATTTTCTCAATATCCTTGACATATATAGCCTTAAAGACTTTTATGCTAATAGTGTTGACATCAATGACAACCACATATCAGCAACTCAACCACAACATACAACAATCTCCCCCTTTGGCATTGATGGCAACACATGATGTGAAAAATACACCATCAACGCAACTAACTCTTCTTCCAACAATCTCCCCTTTACACATTGCTCTTCTCATACTGTAATTTCTCCCCCTTACTTGTAGCTCTTCCATAGTTTTTCACATTACTCTTCTCCCCCTTTGACATCAATGGAAAAGGTACAGAAGCTCTGAACCACATATTTGAATCATCTGACTACTCCCCCTGATTAGCAGCCACCACAACATCAATTTGGATCAAGATATGACTATGAATGCACAAACTGATGCAAAGACTATGCATCTTACTTTTGATTAGGAGGGGTAATCACCCCTAACTTCTCTCTGAGATACTCAAAATTATCTTTAGGCAAAATCTTAGTAAAGATGTATGCAATATGTTCCTTAGTAGGCACATACTCCAATCTGACTTCCTTATCACTCACTTTATCTCTCAAAAAGTGGTACTTGATAGATATATGCTTTTTCTTTGAATGCAACACCAGTTCTTTAGAAATGTTTATAATACTTGAGTTATCATAGAATATGGTAGTAGGTTCATCATACACAACTCCGATATCTTTCAGCATCTACTTCATCCATAATACTTGAGTACAATTTTTAGTAGCAACAATATATTCTACGTCTACAATAGACAAGGAAATGACATTATGCTTTTTGCTTAACCATGAAATCAATTTATTTCCCAAGAAAAATTAGGTACCACTAGTACTTTTCCTGTCATTCACATCTCCTGCCCAATCAACATCAGTAAAGGCACTTAAAGTAAGATCGTCATCTTTAGGATACCATAGGCCAAAATCAATCGTTCCCTTCAAGTATCTAAAAATTCTCTTCATAGCAATCACATGAGATTCCTTAGGATCGGCTTGAGATCTAGCAACAATGCATGCAACATTCATGATATCCGATCTAGTTTGAGTCAAATACAACAATCCACCAATCATTGATCTGTATCTAGTCTAATTTTCTTTTGGAGAATCATCATCTTGTGTCAACTTGCATCCGGTCACCATGGGTGTACCAACTGGTTTTGAATCTTCCATACAAAACTTCTCTAGCAGTTCTCTCACATATTTGGAATGAGATATAAAGATCCCTTTATCTACCTGAGTAATTTGCAATCCCAAAAAGAATTTCAAATCTCCAATCATTGGCATCTCAAACTCATTTTGCATCTCATTAGAAAACTTCATGCAAAAACCATCATCTCCTCCAAAAATGATATCATCAACAAAGACTTCCACAAACAAATATTTATCATCATCAATCTTGAAATACATATTACTATTAGCAGTACCTTTGTTAAATCCAAGCTTCATCAAGTACTTGTCTAATATGGCATACCAAGCTCTAGGGGCTTGTTTGAGTCCATACAATGATTTCATCCAACCAACAAACCATATCTCCCTGATCAGTCAATTGAAATCCATCAGGTTGCTCAGTATACACCTCTTCCTCTAATTCACCATTTAGAAATGATGACTTCACATCCATCTGATAAAATTTGTAGTTTTTATAAGTAGCATAAGCGAGAAATAATCTCACAACTTCAATTCTAGCAACAGGAGAAAAGGTTTCTTCAAATTCAATACCTTCCATCTGAGAGTATCCTTTACATACCATTCTTTCTTTGTTTCTGATAACTTCACCTTGTTCATTTAGTTTGTTTCTAAAGACCCATTTAGTTCCAATTACATTTATCTTTAGGTCTAGGAACAAGAATCCATGTATTATTCTTCTTAATTTCTTGTAGTTCTTCTTTTGTAGCTTCAATCCAATGTTCATCTTTGCATGCTTCATTGACATTATTTGGCTCATCTTTTGAATTTAAACAATATTCTTTTGTAATTATTCTCCTAGTTTGAACACCTTTGTTCTTATCTCCTATAATCTAATTTTTTGAATGATTCAATCTCACATACCTTGGAGTCTTAGAATGTTCTTTAATTTTAGGCTCTTGAGGTCTCTCTTTTTTACTTTCACCAGTCTCTGCTTCTTCTTGTTCTTCTTGATTCATCGGAACAATCTCAACTTGATTTGAAGTCTGACACTTGTTTGTACTGTCATTCTGATCATCGAAATCATATCCACAGGTTTTGGAGGGTCTAGCAATGTATTCATCAACATTAACATTTGCACTTTCAACCATTTTCTTCAATCTCTTGTTGTAGCATCGGTAGGCCTTTCTCTTAGTAGAATAACCAAGAAATATTCCTTCATCACTTCTAGCATCAAACTTTCCTAGATCTTCATCTCTCCTGATATAGCATTTGCTCCCAAATATTTTGAAATATCTAATAGTAGTATTATGACCAAACCATAGCTCAAAAGGAGTCTTACTATTATTACCTTTGATTTGTACCCGGTTAAGAATATAGACAACATTACTAACGGCTTCTATCCAATGGATATGAGGGAAATTTCCTTCCAACATCATAGTTCTAGTAGCATATGGAACTGTCATATTCCTTCTTTCTACAATTCCATTTTTGTTGAGGGGTTCGCGGTGCAGATAGTTGTCTCTTTATCCCATTCTCTTCACAAAAAGAATTAAACTCACCGAAAGTGAATTCGCCACCTCTATCTGATCTCAAACACTTAATATTCAGACCTGTCTTTGTCTCAACCATAGCCTTAAAGATCTTGAACTTTTATAGAGCTTCATATTTCTCCCTTAAGAAAGTAACCCACATCATCCTAGAGTAATCATCAATAAGCAACATGAAGTACATGTAACCTTGTAGACTTCTGATTCTGGCAGGACCACACAAGTCAGTATGCACAAGCTCCAACAATTCATTTGAACAATGTTGTTTGTTGTGAAATGAAATTCTAGTTTGTTTTCCCAACTGGCATTCCTTGCATATGGTATTAGTATAGGCTTCACCAACTTAGGAAGATCTCTTACTGCCTATGATGAACTTATCTTGATAATACTATCAAAGTTTACATGACACATTCTTCTATGCCATAACCAACTTTTATCAACTTGAGAAATCAAACAAATTTTACTACCAACATTCAGATGAAAGATGTTACCTTTTGTTTTTATACCTAAAGCAATAAAATTTCCAGAACTTCCCAGTATGCTACACTTTCCATCTTTGAATTGAAGTTTGTAACCCTTATCAACCATCTATCCAACACTCAAAATATTATGCTTCAAACCTTCAACATAAAGAACATCATCAGTATTATGCTTACCATCAAAAGAAATGCATCCTTTACCATGGATTACACCGCCATTGTTATCACCAAATCTTACAACACCACCATCATACTTCTACAGGCTTACAAATTTACTCTTATCACCTGTCATGTGATGTGAACATCCATTGTCAATTACCCATTCATCTTTTTCTTCAACTTGGGCAGCTAGGGCTTTCTCCACATTTGTATAACTAGTAGATTTAGTAGACACAAAATTATTTACTCTGATAGCAATGAACACAAACTCATCTTCACTTGCATTCCCTTTGTGAGATTCATCATTTGTCACACCTTCATCGACAGCATAGTAACACTTCTTTTGAAATTTAGGCTTGTAAGGTCTTGGCTTAGGAACTCTTTCTGGACACCTTGATGCAAAATGACCTGTCTTGTTGCAAGAAAAACATTTAATAGGAAAATTTCCTTTATACTTATCTTCTCTTTTGGCTTCCCTTTTGACAATAAGTGCTTCAAGCTTATTCAATTCTCTTTCTTATTCTTCAATCTGTCTCATTTCTTCCTCATATCTGAATACCTTTCTAGAAGAAATTTCACCCAGATCATATCTTTGCTTGTCTCTCCCAAAAGTAGTAGCTTTAAATTCTTATTTTGTCTTAGGAAGGGCATCACTAAATTCACTTAACTCAAAAGAGGTAAGTTTACCAACCAACATATCTCTGGTTATATTTGTCACAATTCGAAGCTCATCAATGGTGGCAACTTTAATTTTATATGCTTCAGGCAAAGTTCTAAGCACTTTAGCAACAATATCTTGTTCATCTACCTATCCACCAACACATCTGAGACCACACACAAGTTCATTCTCTCTGCATGTAAGTAACAATATTCTCATCATTTCCCATCTTCAACAGTTCATATTTTCCTTTCAGACATTGTAGCTTAGCCATCTTCACATTAGCATTACCTTCATATAAAGTTTCCAAATTTTTCCATATCTCATAAGTAGTTTTCAGATCCATAACGTTTTTCATTTCAGTATCATTCAAAGCACTCAACAATGCTTCCTTAGCCCTGATGTTATATTCAGCATCCCTAATCTCAGCAGTAGTAGTAGGACCATTTGGAGGGATAACATACCTATTGCATTTAATGTGCCAGTAGGATTCACCAATGCATCTCAAATGACACTCCATTCGAGTCTTCCACAGAGAATAGTTTTTTCCATCAAATCTCAGACTATCCTTTTTGTATGTCACCATCCCGAATCACCTCAAGCTGTTAAACTTCTTCCAAGGAACCTTCCCTGATACCATTTTTTGGCAACACAAGGGTAAACAACTAAGAGGGGGGGGGGGTGAATCAGTTGTCCCAAAAATTTCAAACTTAATAATCTTATTAACCTTAATTCTCAGATCTAATTCTTAACAGTGAAAGCATGAATCAACAACACATTAGAAACAAACATAACACCAAGATTTTTGCGTGGAAACCCTGTTAGGGGAAAAACCACAGTGGAGGTTAATCCACAAGTTATACCTATTAAAAGTATAAGAAGAATATAAGAGGAATGCACATGCATTCAGGTGCACTACCTAGAACTCACTGCTCAAAGGAAGACTCATTGTCTTACAAAAAATATTCAGATTAAAACCATCTGAAGAAATTGAACTGAGAGAGTAGCATCTGTAAATGCCTGAGTACAGTTTCAGTTAAGCACATGAACACTTCTTCACTATCTTTCACTCTTCTTCACACTTTGCTCTGCCTTTGAATGATCTAAACCTTATTCATACATAGCATTTGCATACTTCGCATTTCACATACACTTCAAATGAGATAAACAATCGCTTATATATGTCTGCAACAAGAAATTACATTGCTTTATGTCGACTTCAACAAAATAATAGAATGAATACAAACTGTTGGCCCAAAATAATAAAGATTATCAATGTGCATCAACCAAAGTCAGCCACAACATAGTAGGGACCTAAAACAATATCCTAAAACACAAAACACCTTCAAATATTCTTCCACGAAGATCCACAACACGCTTCAAACACCTTGTCGACCATGAACATGAAAAACTTGAACACGCAAGAGAAAATCTCGGATCGCAAGCGCAATGATCAATGCAGACATGCAACACGGATAGAACATGATCTAGAAACATCCACGAATGTCACAATAATATATGCAACAACTTAGATTATCAGAATCACATTGTCTTCTTCCATGAACACCATTTGAAGTAACAAAATAGCTGTCAGAACACATAAACTTATAACTTCCTCAGATCTTCATGCGCACCTCTGAAACTTACTTAGTACAAAATAGATAAGCTTGAAAACAAACCCTTTAATCCACAGCATCTAGTTTACAATATACTGAATTTTCCTCCATACTGATCTTCACTGGTTGACAGACAACTTGTAACATATTTACTTCAATTTTCTCAATATCCTAGACATATACAGCCTTAAAGAATTGTATGCTAACAATGTTGACATCAATGACAACCACATATCAACAACTCAACCACAACATCCAACAACAAGAATATTTTTATGATTCCTTGATCATGGACTAGAAATCTTCATACTTCTTCTTGATCTCCTACATGGCCGCCTCATCTGGTCCAACAATGTAGTCAATGATTGTGTGAAATTTTGTGATTAACTTCCTTACAGTAGAACAAATATTTTTGCACCTATCCAGATTCATTTTGAGATTTCCACAGTGAGTTGTACATCAACAAAAGAATCCATTAAAGATAATGAGAATGCTTCATCCTCAAATTGTTTTTGAATAGCTTCCTTGTACATTTAGACAATCTTTCTTGTCGGGAGAAAGGTATTATCCTCATCAAGAAGCCTCCTGGGCAACTCTTTGATTCTATTCACCAAGATAACTTGATGTTCTTCAACATCTTCTTCCACTTGTTGAATATCCTCAATGATATTCTTGATGGAAAGTATGCAATTCTTAATTGACTCCTTAAACTACACATAATTTTTTTAGTTGGGAATGACCTCGACTTGTACTAACTTACTCAATTTCACTTCCTTTAACTGCAACCATGATTCGAGATTTTACTCCATCTACTTTTTCTCATCAAAAAGTGTATACACTATTTTATCTATGTCTAGCTTCATCTTGGAAATCTGAGCAAACTTCTCTAGTACATCAATTATGTACTTTGAGCCCTATTCAATTATTCTATCAGCAAACTCATAAATGATTTTACCTTTTGAAACATACTTTTCCACCTTTTCAACAACTGGTTCCTCAATATTCACCATGGCCATAGGTTGCACATTCTTTGATGTTCCTATGATTTTCCTTAACATTGATGCATAATTCTCAACTCTTTCCTTGTACATGTCCCTAGCTTTCTCCATTTATCAAGCCAATCCTCCAATGCATTAAGAGACACTTGATCATCTTCTATGGTGCTTGCATTAGTGACCTTCCCAAGATCAATCCTTGTCATGGTGTATTCCTCCATGATGACCTCATCTTTACCTTGTGGAGGTGCTAAAATGTTCACATATTTATGTCTAGATTTATCCACATGCAATCTAGAATGAATCCTGGAAATTGCCTCATGACAACAACATACACCAAATAAGAGGCCATGTACAATTTCAAGGTTGTTTGCACATTGATTAGTTGTTCATGAATCTCATCACTAATTTGTGTACCCCATTTTATGTGTGCCTTCTTCCTCCAAATGATTCTAATATAATCATTCATCCATTCCCACAATTTGGATGAGACGAGTAAACGGTTCACCTTGCTAAGAAGAGTCACCATGTCTCGAACATCTTCTTTGAAGTCACTACGCAGAAGACCTTTAGGCCATCTATAAATAGTGGGACTCTGAGTCTTCAACCATTGTGTGTTGATCAATTGCTTAGCTTTGTTGTGATATTTGTCATAAGCCTCCTGACCTTGTTGAATGGAGATGTTTGTATACTTTTCCATGGTTGGGACCATGAAAACTATGTCAACGAATTTTGGATCCAATCTCATCATAACTTGCCCAGAAGAGTCTCTAACATTCCTATCGTCCCTAATATAGTGTGAGGCAACTTGTAGGACAAATTCTGGGCAGTGAGCAGCTACTGGAAATGAATCCACTTGATGAAGATTTTTGTGAATGATTACTTGCAAGTCTCCTTCCAACGACTGCTTTTTTGTTCTCTTTACAAAGTCCTCCATGTCAAGGTGACCAATTTCAATGTCCTTGATCTCATCAATCTTGGAGGTTACCACTGTGGGTGAGTAGATACCTTGATACTTATACTTCATATAGTTTTTCTTGGAAGATGAAGGGGATTCCTCTATTTTTATTAAGAACACAGGAGATCATTGAAAATCACCTCCAGAGAATACCTGATAGGAGCTGAAGAAAACTACAAGGAAACATGGATTTGTTCAATGTTAGGATCATATGCATTACAGGAGTAATTTGGAATGTGTGAAGCTTTGCAAGCACTTTGGAGTGAGTAGACATGAGCTATGAAGCGATAAAAATGGAGCAAATGTGAAAAGAAAAAATCTTAGAAAGCGATTAAGAATGATTTTGAGCGTTAGTGAAACTTCTGCTATTTGTGCAAGGGTGCTCAAAATCAATGCCCTTACACTTGGAAGAAACTGCATTTCATGTAATGGTGCTAAAAAACAATTTCTGGGAAGATAACTTCGTGCATTAGCTTTGAAAAACCCCAGTTTTTCATCTCCTTTTATACATAATAGTTGGCATGCAAAGGCAGTGAAAATTACCGCTAGTACATGAGGGGTAAATGTCTCAAGTTTGTAGGAGTGGTTATTTTCATCGCTCCTACATCTAAGAGTTGAAAGAACTAGTGATATATGTCAAGGTGGTGAAAATCACCACCCCAACACCTGAGACTTGGTGAAACATTGCACATGTGAAGGTGGCAAAAAATCACTACCTCAATATCAGTACATAAGTCAAGGGAAAGACAAATGCAATAGCAGTGATTTTCATCGTTGTTACAACATGATAAAATAGTCTAATTCCAAAATGATGATTAATAAAACTTTGACATGTGAGGTTAATCAATCTAATAGCGCTAAGTGAAGTAGTTAATAAATGAAACAATGAGAATCTGGAAAAGAAACAACTCAAGAAAAAAAGAAAGAAACATACCTGAAGGTAGAAGAAAACACAAACCCTAAAATGATGAAGAAACTCAAAACATGTGGTTCCTTCAAAATCGGGCTTCAGGTGTGATCTGGGAATTGGAATGTATTCAAAGGAAGTAGAGGAGGACGAAAATAGAATGAGATGCGAAGAAATGAAAGCGAAAATTCTTAAAAGGTGATTAAAAAGTTATTTAAAACCCGTTATTAATGAAGTGCAAGTTCATTAATTCACACGTGGAAGATGGGTGGGAACATGCAAGGGCAATGAAAATTATTGCCCCAGCATGTTCAAAATTGTCAAAACACAAAGGTGTAAAAGTGATGAAAAACACCACTTAGATATGCCAAAGACCTTAATAAAATAACACATGCAAACACGCTAAAAAACAACGCTCTAATATGTGATGAGTGAGAAAGAAGTGTACGGGCATTGAGAAATATCACTCCAACACTTAGAGAATTTTCTTAATTTTTTCTCATGTAAGGGTGCTGAAAAACAACGCCCTTGCATGGAAAAAAATTCTAACTCCCAGAGATTGAAAAATGACAAAACATTCATTTTGAATGTTTTTAAAAAATGATGAAAGATGAGCGCTTGAAGGGACGATTTGAGGCTCAATAAATTGAAATTCACCTCATTTTGTGTGCTTAGAGTGCATAAATCTATAAAATAGACCAGTTTCATAGGGGTTATCTCATGAATCAAGTGCAGTTGGATTTGAGGATAACACTACCATCGACTTTCTTCTCCCACTTGCCTTGGTTCGATGTATTCTTCCTCTAGAATGATCTCCAGGTTCCATGTAATTTTTCTTCCTACTTCACGATCGAGGGTTTTTTTTCTCCCCATCATTCTAGGTATCTTCTCCCTCTTCTTCATTTTGACAGAATCTGCATTAAATTTTAGCATCCATGCCTACCTTAGTGTCATCATCCACTTCCCTGCAACATTAGTTTCACCGAGACGGTTACACCCTTTCTGCACCATCATTTCATGCAACTGTCGACTGAGGTGATTCTCACCATGACTGGCATTAAAACTCCACTGTCACACTTCTCTATGTTTCGTTGTGTCGAGGGGATACCAAAACACCTCTCCCCGAAACCTGAGAGTCTCGTCGAATAAATTCCCATCGGGTCATCAAAGAGACTCAACATAACTCACTCTGATACAAGGTCTCCTCGATGAAGAACATCCTATCATCCCACTCAGTCATTTTTCACCACATGTCAGTCATGACATCACTTTTCTTTATCGTCATCCCTTAGCCTGGACCTCTTATCGACATGTCGAATGGACTCCACATGATCTCCCATTGAAACATGTTTGTCTCCACAATATCAGAATATCAAAGGGACTTGCAACCTTGTCAACCTGAAATCCCATCATCACCTCGATATGGTTTCATCACTCTTTCAGAGGGACTCCAAACATCGTCCTACCTATATATGAGCCTCCCTCCAATAAGAATCCTTTGTAACTGTTTACTACAGTTTCCTTCATCGTCGGTACGTCAAAGGGACATGGAACAAGGTGTCGTTGAAACCTCCATGTCACTCTGATAGCCTATTGAGCGAATGTTGAATGACAAAGTTTGTTACTCTTAAGCCCAAATTCTTGTAGACCCCCATACTCAGCTAACTGAAGTTGATTCAACCCTTATTCGAAAATAAACATCACCTTTGTTTTCGGTTGATGCAAGATTGCTCACACCCCTTGGATGCTCCTACATCACTTAGCTATTATCCTTTAAAAATAATGAAAACATCAAAAATACCTTCACTTAGTCATACAAGAGACAAATAGCATTAGTTATTTCTCCTTGCCTTGTGGTAGTTGTAGTATCACACAATACGCACTACCATGCATGGGGGTATAAACTAGGCTTTATACAATCATATTTCATCTAGCAAGGAGCAACTTATCATCATCCATTGTGGGATTATCTTTGTCCCTACACTTGGGGGGCAAGGGGTTAGGTAGCCTTATGGTAGGTGTATTCCTTTTGGAAAGGGATCCCATTGTGTCTCCTTAAAATGTTAGTGTAGCAAGTACACTAACATTTTAAGGGGTTCATATAGTCCTCCATTTATTATTTGCATGTGAAATGGTCCCTTTTTAGTGATGATAGCATACCACTCCTAGGAAGTGTGACCTTCTCAATGAAATTTTGGCCTTCTTGATCTATGTTGTGTCTCCTTTGTGGTGATATTGGGATTTATATCCCCTAAGACTGTGACCTTTCTCATCATATGATGTTACCCTTGGCGATAACACTATGGCTAATATTCCCTAAGGTGTAAATTATTCCATTTCATAACTAGTCCTCTCTTGGTGGTGATGTCATGTGTGATATTCTAATATGTTATTAGGATCTATGACAATTGCATGTGTTTGCTTAACATTTATAATGCTTAATTTGAAGTCCTTAAATCATAATAACGTAATTGTATTGCTTAAATGAACATAGCAATAATAAAGTGATAAACAAAATAAAAGAGAGATAGAAGAGGGAAGACAAAACACAAGTTGATAACAGAGTTCGGTAATATGGCTACGTCTATGGGTCCCTCTCCAATAGAGTGATCGATCCTTGATTATGCTCCAAACAGTTACAAGGCTTCAACTGACAAAGTTTTGAGTCTCCTATGAGTTACAAGTTGATCTCCTTCTAGTACAACGACATGACACTCCTTCATTACACATAAATGAACACTCAACTCTCCAAGTACAATTTTCTCAATAATCACCACTTACTCATTCCTAAGCTACTCCCCCCTTTATATACATCAAATTTACCCAATATGGCCCATAACCATATGATTTACAAATTATCCATATCCCCCCATTTACAATATGAAATCTTTGAGAATCCCCTTAAAATCCTTTTAAAGTTATAACCCTTCAAATAAACCTTAAAAATCGACCCCCATATAAAAACCTTTGGCTCATAATAATTGAGCCCTAACAATATTATTTGGTCTCTTAATATAAAGGTTTCGGGTTTTATTTACTCTATACTTGTTAGGTTAGATGTTTTAATTTAGATTTTATGTTTCATTTGGGGGGGCTCGGGCTTGGTCTGAGCCCTCCAATATCGACCTTATCCCCGGGGGTCTTATTGTTATACAATATTTGCTAAATCAAATCTTCAAAATTGTGCGGGCATAATGGTTATAAGGAAAGAGTGGGAGATGGGGGGTAACAGGTTCAACCCCCATGATCCCCTTTATCAGATTGCTACACTTTAAATAAACAGTGTTCTCAACAGGTATAAGTGGAGATCTCGCAGTGCGTGAAACTTGTATAGTCGACCCCCCAACCATAATTTTAGGAGTTCGTTCAACCGCCAGTGGTGCCACATGTCAAGATATAATTGATCGAAAGAATGCCATGTGTATAACAATGATTTGTCCATGTGCCCAACTATGACAGTGCCATGTCACCATGTATGTTGACTATGCTGCCATGTCACCATGCTGACATCATGTTGGTCAACCCTTTTTGCTCATAACTTTGACTTGGCATATCTTTTGCATATGAACTATGATCGAGGCAAAATGAGAAACGTTGGGATCGTGGCGATGAGCTCTTTGTTTTGACATCATTTTCAACCAAATATGAAATGATCAATTTTTTCCTTTGTGTCTTACCTCTAGTACCCTGTTTGACCCAACTTTGAATGAGCATATCTTGAGCGTACGAGCTCATTTTGAATCCGTTCATTGGGTTTGTTTTTTCGAGCACTTCGACATGGTGATAATTTTTTGAGCATATGGAACACTTCAAATTTTGATGAAAAGTATCGACTTGGATCAATCCTCCCCACTAGAGAGCTTTTGGACCTCTGAAAGCTTGATTACTCAGAAAGTAAGTGAGCGTAAAGTTCCCTCACTTTACAAATCTCCACCTATTTTTCCTTGCTTGGATTCATCCCCTTCATTCCCACTCTGAGGTACTCAACAAATCCTCTTCATGAAGTCCTGACATTCATGTCTAGGATGACATCCTCTTGCGGTTCTATCATATACTCAAGTGAAAGATCATCGACTGATGGAACCAAAATGTTTTTGTCTTCATCCAGTATGATTGGAGGCTCATATAACTTCAGATTCTCTACATTTATAGCGGAGTAGATATGCATGTATGGAGGAAGATTTAGGTGGAAGCCATTGGTAGTGATCTTTTCCAAGATCTCAAAGGGACCATACTTGATGCGCTTGAGCTTCCTTCCTTCGCCTTGCATCTTTCCTTGTTGATATGTAACCAAACTCTATCTCCAACCTGAAAAATGATGATCGATGTGATGCTTATCATGTTGGGCTTTGTACTTTTCTTGGCTCTTCTCCAACTATGCTTCCACTACCTAATGAATTTCTTGGACTTTCTGGATGAACTTCAAATCCTTTTCTGCATCGTGGCATCCATCTTCAACATCAACCTTTCCAAAAGCAAAGTCCATCGGTGTTTTTGGTAGATGATCAAAACAAGTCTCAAAAGGATATCTTTTTGTATAAGAGTGTGTTGCATGGTTGTAGGCATGTTGCACATAGTGTATATTCTCATCCCACAACTTAGGATGTTTACTGCAGTAACCTTTGAGAAGATGCACAACTGTCTTGTTCATTGCCTCTATCTATCCATCAGTCTGTAGATGGAAAGTTGTACTTTTCTTTAGTCTAGTATCCATGAGTTCCCACAATGTTGATCAAAATTCCCCAAAGAATTGAGAATCTTGATCTAATACAATAGAAGTAGGAAGCCCAAAATGAACCCATACAAATTGAAAGTACAAGTGTGTTGTCAATTCAGTTGTGACCTATTTTTTACACGACATTAAAATACACATTTTTTTGAACCTATCAACTACCACAAACAGATAATCATGAATTTTCTTAGACATTGATAGTCCCCCAACAAAGTCCATAGAAACACTTTCCCATGGACGAGATGGTACAGGTAGAGGTGTGTACAACCCTAATTTCCTATTGCTAGGCTTGCTTGTTGCACACATTACACAACCTCTAATGTACTTGGATACAATTTTTTGCATATGAGGCCAATAACAATATTTCTGCAGTCGTTCCATTGTTTTTCTTACCCCAAAGTGTCTAACAATCAATGACGTATTTTCTTCTCTGATTACTTGTTCCTATTCATCTTTTGGTATACATAAATTTCCCAAGTGATATAACAATTTATCCTGCACATAGTAATTTTTATCTTCTACATGTTTGCCTGCAATTAGAGTTGAATAAATATCCTTAAAGTCTTTGTCGTTAGCATACTATTCCTAAAAAAATTCATGGACCATAAAACTACCTTGAAGGATAATCATAGCATTCATGGCAGGAGCCCTACAAAACATATCTGCTACTTTATTATGGGCACCTTTTTTATACTTAATTACCAAATGAAATTGTTGAAGAAAACCCATCCACCTAAAGTGCCTACTTTGTTGCAGTTTGGATTGTGAGTGCAAGTATTGAAGTTGTTGGTGATCAGTGTGGATTACAGTTTCTTTCCCCATTAAGTAGTGTTTCCATTTTTCAAGACTTTGAACTAATGCATTAAGTTCCTTATTAGTTACTTACCGCAGTTGTAAAGGTTTTAGAGTGATAGTAGATTGGTTTACCTCCTTGCCGGAGTACTACTCCCATGGAAAACCCACTTGCATCTGTCTCAATCTCGAATGGTTGTTGTAAATCTGGTAAAGCTAAAACTAGTGCAATGCTCAAATTTTCCATCAAAGTGTTGAAGGCCTTTTGTTGTGGACCTCCCCACTAGAAAATTTTCTTCATACTGGTTAATGCATGCAATGGTGATGCAATGTAAGAGAATTTGGTGATGAACTTCCTCCAGTACTGAATTGCACCTAAGAAACTCTCGACTTTTGTAGTTTTACTTGGCTTAGGTCATTTTACAATAAATTTGACCTTCGCAGGGTCTACTTTCAATTGACCACCTCCTATAATATAGCCTAAGTACACTAATGATGTCTTAGCGAATTCACATTTAGACATCTTTACAAAAAAATAAAAAATTCTCAATACATAAAAAACTTTCTTTACATGACTTACATGATCTTCCTAAGTTTGATTGAATATAAGAATATCATCTAAATAAACTATGACAAAAACATCAATAAAAGGATGAAAGACATCATTCATGACTCTCATAAAGGTAGTCAGTGCATTACATAGCCCGAAGGGCATGACCAACCACTCGAACAGTCCATGTTTTGTCTTGAATGTAATTTTCCAAATGTCATTTTCTTCAATTCTTATCTGATGATATGAACTACGCAAGTCTAACTTAGTGAAATAAACTGCATGTTTCAATTGCTCAAGTAAATCATCTATTTGGGGAAGAGGATACGTGTTCTTTACCATTATCTTGTTCAAGGATTTGTAGTCGATGCACATTCTCCAAGACCTGTCCTTCTTTGGAGCCAACACAATTGGAGAACCACAAGATGTATTAGGATGAATAACTCCTTTCTAAACTAACTCCTGAACTTGCTTTTTGATTTCCTCATTCTGCAAAACTGATAAACGGTACATGCCAATGTTTGGAAGAGGCACATCCTATTGTAACTGGATTTCATGATGTATCTTTCTCTTTGGTGGCAATCCCTTTGACTCCTGAAATAAGTCATCATAGGCAGAAACTACTTTGACCAATTCAACTTTACGCTCTAGATCACACCCTTTGAATGCCTCAGATTTTTCATCCTCTTTAGATTTTACAATCATTAATACAAAGTTCTTACTAGAATTGACTAACCTCTTCATTTGTCCAATATTCACCAATGTTAGATTAGTCTTTATCTTATGTCCACGTACAATGTAGTATATACCATACTTAAAAATATTATATTTGTTTTCTCCCCTATAAGAGATTGTTTTTCGGTCATAAAGATAGGGACTCCCCAGTACAAGGCCACAAATATCTAAAGGGACTACATCAGATTCTACCTCATCTATAAATTTTGCAGTGATAGCAAATCTCAACTTACATTGCTTTGTTACCTATAATTGCATATCATTGAAAACCCATCCAAGCGGGTAGGGTTTTGGATGAGGTGTTATAGTCAAGTTAAGATTTTTAACATCTTCAAATATCAGATTTACTTGAGATATCGTATCAAATAAAGTATCAGCCTTAGTATGCTTTGTTACAACCCGAATGTGAAATAATTCATTTCTTTGCTTATCAACCTTAGGTGGAGAAGATTCTTTACTTGCACTTGCACTTGCATTAGAAGAAATTGTATTAGAAGAAAGAGATATACCTTTTCCTTTACCTTGGATCCCGGTAGCAGCAATCTTTGTCTCATCCCCGAAATCAGATTTAAGATCCTATTGTACTAAATCAATAGTCTTCTATTTGCCTTTGTTACCTCTATATTTCTTCATTCTTAGTTTTGGATGCAGCTTCCAGCACTTTGAATCATCATGCCCCTCTTTCTTGTAATGGGAGCATGTGGGCTTATCACCCTCCTTAACTGTAGCTATCTTTTTCCCCTTTCCTTTGCCTTTGGATTTACCTTCAAGCTTAGATGGCTTCTTGTCAGACTTATCGACGAAAGTACTCTTACCTCTTGACTCTAAGTGTGTGGCTTGTACACATACCTCATCCAGATTACTACGATTCAAAACCAAAATGGAATGTCTTAGATAAGAGTGAAGACCACCTATGTACTTAAGCAATGTATCCTGGGTGTACAATGGGACATTTAGTGCATTAGCCCTTTTCCTAAATTCATGGGTGTACTCTTGGGCAATTTGACCTTTCCCTTGCCTAAATTTTTTTCAGTTCATCATTAATTGTTGCATATGGACAAGGGGATAAAATTACTTTTTAAGAGCATTAACAAATTTTGGCCAAGTTAAATTGACTCTACCATGTTGTAAAATTTATGCCTGAGTTCTACTCTCCCACTAGGTGAGATTTGTTCCTCCCAACTGAAGAGTATCTAACTAGATCCTAGAAGCATCATCTAAGAGACCTTGAACTCTACAATACACTTCTACTTGTTGAACCCAATCATCTAATTTCTTAGCATTTAATTCTCCACAATACTTAGGTAGATCAAATTCTACATCCAATTTAATTTTAGGCTTATGTGCACCCTTGAAAGGATTAGAAGAAGAAATAGAAGACAGAGAAGAAGGAGAAGATGGATTTGGAGGCATTTTAGGAGGCTCATGATCACCTCCAGGTCTTTTCCCTTTGTCCTCTCGATCTTCATCATCATCATGCTTTTCTTGCTTTGATGTTCCTTCGTGCTTCTTCCATTCTTGTTTTTCCTTATAGAGCTCCTCCACCATAGCATTCATGTCAATAAAGGCTCGTTGAAAACTCTTCTCATCAAGCTCAGTACTTTTCCTAGGTTTTGTTTCTTCCATCTTTGGAAAAGTTCTTCGTTTACCAATCTCAGGATTGTATTTTGCAAGCTTGCCTTCACCTCACTGGCTCTTGGATCACATTAGCATCCACTTTTGTAATACTAGTCAAACAAAGATTTGATACCAACTTGATTTGTTATTAGGATCTATGACAATTGTATGTGTTTTCTTAACGTTTACAATGCTTAATTTGAAGGCCTTAAAATGTAATAACATAATTGAAATGCTTAAATGAACATAGCAATAATAAAGTGATGAATAGAATAAAAGAGAGATAGAAGAGAGAAGACACAACACAAATTGATAACGAAGTTTTCCAATATGGCTACGTCTCTGGGTCCCTCTCCAATAGAGTGACTGATCCTTGACTATTCTCCAAACAGTTGCAAGGCTTCAACTAACAAAGTGTCGAGTCTCCTGTGAGTTACAAGCTCATCTCCTTCTAGTGCAACTATGTGGCACTCCTCTATTACATAGAATTGAAAACTCAACTCTCCAAGTACAATTCTCTCAATAATCACCACTTACTCATTCCTAAGCCACTCCCCCCTTTTTATACATTAGAGTTACCCAATATGGCCCATAAACATATGATTTACAAATTATCCATATCCCCTCATTTACAATATGAAATCTTTGAAAATCCTCTTCAAATCCTTTTAAAAATGTTTTAACCCTTCGAATAAGCCTTAAAAACTAAGCCCCTGTATAAAAACCTTTGGCTCATAATAATCTAGTCCTAACAATATTATTTGGTCTCTTAATATAAAGGTTTCAGGTTTTATTTAATCTATACTTGTTGGGTCAGATTTTTTAATTTAGATTTTATGTTTCATTTTGGGGGGTGTGGGCTCGGGCTTGGTTTGAGCCCTCCAATATTGGCCTTATCCCCGAGGGTCTTATTGTTATACAATATTTGTTAAATTATATCCTGAAAACCCGCGTTGGCACAGTGGTTATGAGGAAAGAGTGGGAGATGGGGGGTCACGGGTTCGACCCCCTAAATCCCCCTTTATCATATCACCACTCTATAAATAAACAACATGCCCAACAGGTATTAGCGGAGATCTCACGGTGTTATTGGTTGAGATTGGTGGGTCAAACCATCAACCATAATTTTTGGAGTCCATTCAATCGCCAACGATGTCAGTGTCGAGATATAATAGGTTGAAAAAATGTCATGTGTATAACAATGATCCATCCATGTGTCTAGCTATGATAGTTCCACGTCACCATGTCTGTTGACTATGGTGCCATGTCACCATGCTGACGTCAGCATGGTCAACCCATTTTGCTCATAACTTTGACTTGGCATATAATTTGCATACGAACTTTGATCGAGGCAAAACAAGTATCATTGGGATCATGGCGATGAGCTCTTCTTTTTTATGCCATTTTTGACCAATTCTAAAATGATCAATTTTTTGCCTTTGTGTCTTGCCTCTGGTACCTTGTTTGACCCAACTTTGACTGAGCATATCTTGAGCGTACGAGCTCTTTTTGACTTCGTTCAAGTTATGTTGGGTTCTTTTTTTCTATCACTTCGATATGGTAATGATTTTTGGATCATATGAAACACTTCAAATTTTGAGGAAAAGTATCCCCCTGGATCATATTCCCTAAGGTGTGACCTTTCATATAGTGAGTGAAGCCCTTTTGTTATTTTTGTATATCACCTTTTTGTAGTGGTGTTGTTATAACACCCCTTGAGGTTTTGGCCCTATATTTTCATCATTAATGCACCTCCTTAGGCTAGTTTGTGCACCTTCTTAGGTGAGTTTGGCATTTTTTCTTCACTTTGTTCACACATGTTGAACTTAGTGGTGCATTGACATTGGCATGTATGCTTCACTTTGTTCATGCACATTGAACTTAGTGTTGCATTGGCATAGCATCTTGATCATTTTGTGGCACCTTATTAAAATTATCAGGGAATATAACTCTTTGTATGGTTGTCAATGGGTACACACCTAGTGAATAACAAACTTCATTAGACCTAGTGTGTTTCTCATTTTTCTACGTTGTCTTGGGGGCTCACCTAGTGAATATTGGACTTCACTAGACCTTGTGTTGCCTTAATTTTGTGATTCACCTAGCAAATATTATAATTTCTATGGTGTGAGTCATGAACACCTTAACATGGTCATTGAGAATAACACAACTTATTTTCCAATAGAGCTATGTGTTTTATAAGTGTTCATCATAACAAAGTTATTGCTAGCCTTGTGAAACCCATCATATTGCATGGACACCTAGCATAACACAAATTTCTAGCCAATAGATCCATTTGGCTCATGAGTGATGTGGCATTATGCAACTTGCTAGTCCTCATGGGATCATTCCTTTATTCAATGGAAGACATCTGGTATTTGAGACAATTTAAGACTGGGGTATCTTTACCTTACCGACTCAAATCCTTTAGTACTAACCTTGTGTTTTTGTTGTGTATTTATTTGTGTGTCTTATTTGTGTTTTCATTGTGTTTTTGATTTTTTTGTCATCTATATGATATGTTATGTCACGTGTTTTCATTGTGTATGCTTCATGTTTTCGACATGTATGTTTGTGTATGTTATCTTGTTGCATTTCATACATGTTTGTTTTGTGCTTGTGTTTTTTTACCATGGAATTTTGGATCTTGGGGGCTTGCTTGCTCCCCCTAGATCCTTTGTAATCCTATCTCTTCAACATTTGGACAATCGGACCTCTCTTGACATGGATTTTCTACTTTAGTGTGAGTCTGAACATAAGTTCATACTCTCACTAAAGTGGGGGCTAAATGTAACGTCAAAAATTGTCAACCTTGATAATTTTACACTATGTTTTGTTCCCCCTAAATTATTGAGCCTAATTGACCCCCTAATTTCCTAAATTATGCATTTTGAGGCCTATTTTTAATTTTTTGACAAATTGCAATCATAGAACAAATGCATTTATTTAATGTTTTTCCCTTGACACCTTAATTTCTAGAAAATAGGGAAAATACAAGGATGCCCTATGGAAAAAATGTCCCTTTATTATGTTTCCCTCCAAATATGAACATGTCAATGTCAACATTTTAACATTTTAAATTCAAGTTACAAAGGTCGGCTATTGGGATCTAATTTTCAAAAAATTAGCATAATTGCATATGAAATACCTAGTTATTGCATTATTTGAAATCTATCTAGCAACAAGTGAACATTAAGAGCAAGAATTATTGTCAAGAGAAAGTCAAAAGAAAAGTTTCAAAGATTCATAGCAACATTTCAAAGATTCATTGCAACAATTCAAGATCCAAGCATCATGTCAAATCTTATGTGAGTTCATGTATGTTCATGTTATCATTGTTTGTGAAGGCTAACCCTTGTTGTAGGTCTCCTTGAAGCAATTAAATAATTCAAGCAAGCAATATCCAATACCTGGAGGTGATGTGCATGACTTTAGTCCTTCAAGGAAGCCATTGAAGGGTGGTGAGTTGCAACACTTTTTGGATTCATCATTCCTTCCTATCATTTACCATTTCATCATTGACATTGCCATTATGGAATTGGAAACACTAACATGGGGTTTGACTAAGGAAAGCCCCTAAATGGCACAACCTTTCATCTCTCTTTGAATGTGCAAGTTTAAGTTTTGGAGAGGATTGAAAGAAATTTGAAGATCATTTATCCATTGTTGCATTTAAAACCCTACACCTTGTTAACTCACAAAAACTCACGTATAGAATTATCTGATAGTAGTCTGAAAAATTTGTAGGTGGGAATCAAGAGCTCAAATCCAACATTAGAAGACTGCAAAAATAGATCCAAGACACCCCTACAAGGGCATAGATTCCCTTGGGATCCTATGTCCTTCTATTTTGAGTGATACCAATTTATATGATAGGTAAACAACACTCTGTCCTTCCTAGATCTACCTACAAAATCTTTGTTACAGTCTGTTAATTATCGAAATCTTGTAATTTTCATATTAAGGAACATAGTCTAATTAGGTTAATCAAGGAAAATAAATTTTTATCCATTTCCAAGACTCAAAAGGATCATATATAGGTCGAATTGACTTACCTGCATGGTTGAAAGCCAATCTAAACACCTTGTTGATTTGCCTCCTAATGTACCCTTGAAAAAGGCAAAAATTAATCCTAGGTTTTATTCATTAAACTTAGGGTTCCCTTTTTCTATGTTACAATTATTTTCATAATTTGACTACCCATGTGTACTTTTAACTTAATGCCAGTATAATGTGCTAAAAGCATATTATGGTGATAAATATCACTTAATTAATCACCTTATTTCACAATAAAAGGTAGATATACTACTTGCTAATGTAAGAATATAAGTTAATTTAAAGTTTTACTTTTTGCAATCAATTTTTTTAAAATAGGCAAGTGCTTTTTCACCTTTTCACTTTAGATTTAAGTACACGAATGTTAAAAACTATACTATTGGAGCTAAATTTGAGCATAATTTTTTTGTGCAATTTTGGAACTCAAATGTAATTAGATATTTCCCTTAGTCAATGGTAAATAGAATTGCCCGCTACTACAAATTTGTTTCACTATTATTATGGAGAAAGACCAATAGTGAAGATGCAAACACATGCCACTTTTAACAATTTATATTTTACAACCTTAAAATTTCTTAACATTTATCAAGATCAAACAACTTGAATACCAAAAAAATGATATATGTAAATATCAACTTATAATAATTCTATTAAACTTATATTACAACATAGATTGTATGTAACGATCATTTCTAATAATATAACTAAACTATGAATACATGATCCAGTAATACATCAAGTTACACATGCAACCCATCAAATGTTCATGATATATATATACCAATGTAAAAACAACATGCCAATATACCACATATATAATAGTGGTATAACACAATATTGTGTTGGAGTTAATTGTTTTTGAAAAGGTAAGCAAGGTTTTGAAAGGACCAAGAACCTTTTACAGCACACAGATAGTGCCTAAGAAACAACACCAGCAGAAACACCATGGAAGAACAACATAGACTGTTGGAGTTAATTGTTGAACCACACAACTGATAGAAATTTCTTGCAACCAAAAGGAATATCACATTACGAGAGAACAAGATATTGATCGTTGAACCCCACAACTCCCAATAATCACCTACAACCAAAACACATATCACATCAAGAGAGAAAAATTGATTGATTATGTTATACAACCTTGAGAATTTAATTGATCCAAAAGGGCTCCATGATTGAGCTTTTGTATTGAATAATTAATACACTTAGATGTTGGATGATTACAATGTACAATAATGAATTCTTATAAAAACAAAAATAATCCATAGATGAAACCCTAGGTGAGGATTAGATTAGATCATGACAATTGTCCTCATCCTATGCTATGAGACAAAGAATAACATGACCAAGAAATAGAAAATCAGTCCTAATTTTACCTTATGTGCAATCAAGTAAAAAAGAGGACCTAATTAATTAGCTAACAATTAATTAATAAATTAAGTGATTTCCAATCTTACTCAAATACCCCCCCTTAAGTACAGCTTAGGGAGAAGCTAAGATATAATGATGAATGCATGGATGGGTACTGATTGCAAGGCTTGATGAGGTACCCATGTACAAAAATATATATATCATAATCGAAGAAAAGGAGAAAACCTCATAGGAAAAAACTCCTCTCCAAAAGGGAAAATGAAATAAATGTGTACTAGTGAAATAAGGAAAGAAAGAGGACTTGATATGACCCCCAAGGATTGCTTCTATTATATAAGTACAATGAATATCCCCTCAATAAGAGAGATATAATGAGAATATGAATCCCCCCATAGAGAAGTGGCTTCTATGCTAATGAAAAAAGCCTAAGATAGAAGATGATCCACTACTTACAAACATGTATCCCATTCAAAAGAAACAAATCCATTGGTGTTTGGAAAATTTGTTCTCATAAGCTAGATGAATAAGGAATCCAAATCCAAATGTGTGTATTTGAAAACTACTCAAATATCCACATGAAATAATGAGATTATGTCAATCTAGAATCACGTGAAGACTAATGTAGAACAATCTCTAAAGATAATTATGATGGGCTAATGGTGATGATGTGGTTGTCATGAAAAAGCAGATGAATACCCTCAAAATAATCCTCCAAATATAATATGAAAATACACATACGAGGATGATATGTCTCCAAGATATAAATCCCAAGTAGCTATGTCTAGAAGAGAATGAATATCTTGTTGTACTAAATCAATAGGGACCATAGATGTGGTGATACTAATTTGATAAAGAAAAACAAAATATGGATAATG